>CAUYMX010120407.1:0-25076 GCA_963573855.1 Lepilemur septentrionalis
CGTCAATTCATGAGTGAATTATTAAAATTTGGTATATGTTTACAATGGAATATTACTCAATTTTAAGAAACGACAGTGAGCTAGCACCGCTTATATTATCCTGGATTAAGCTTAAGCCCATTATTCAAAGTGAGGTGACACATGACCTGAAGAATGGGCCCCACTTGTACTCACCATCAAATTGGTATTGACTGAATAACACTATGGGGCTCAAATGGTGGGAGTGTTCACTAGGGATTTGGGGTGTGGGGGTAAACCCACGTCTGACATGGGGGGACACTGTGGAGGGGTGGGACATGCTTGAAAAGTAGTTGGGGAGAGGAATTAGGGGTCTCAACAGGGGGAAGGAATTCCTCTAAAACTGATTTATGTGATTAACTGTACATCTTGGTAAATTCACTAGAAATCATTTAATTGTACACTTAAAATGGAGTAAAGGCATGATATGTAAAGTATACTCCAATAAAGAAAAAAAAAAGAAAACATTGAATGATTATGTTATAGACGGTCTTAAATGCCATAAGGAAAACTGTGTTTATTTTATCAGAGATAGTGGAGCTCTGTTTTATTTTCTCAAAATGTAGGTTTTAAAAGTACAGTGAAGTGACATGACTAGAGCTGGTATTTAAAAGTGAAGAGTTCAGATGACTGAACTGAAGTGGGAAGACAAAATGTGTGTAATAAAGTGCTAATATTTCACACCATGTTACATACAGAAGCAAGAATATTTAAGACCTTGCTAGAATAAAGTCTCTGAGAATATAAAAATTAGATAGTATTTACTATGCTTTATCATTAATTGTTAATAATAAAGGGGAAAAAAGACTCAAGAGTTGATTCTAAGGTTTTGAAAGTGTATGAAAAGAAAGTTATCGGTGCCAGTTACAGAACTGGAAAATTAAAAAAAAAAAAAAATTCACGGGGGAAAGATTGTTTTTTTCTGAAATGCCAACAAGACATACAAAACTGTCAATGGTTGTTGAGAAAATAAAGCATATGAAATTATGACAAAATGGTCCAGAAAAATAATTTTGTTCACCATTGTATCCTCAGAGCCTAACACAGTGCCTGGCATAAGTTGACATTCAAAAACTTGATACTGAAGGCATAAAGTAATCTAGAGTAGCCCTGTACATGACATCATTTTGTACATCAAAATCTCGGTTATAGCACTGCTGTTTATAGGTATCTTATGGTTAAGCTGATTATATTTGTTTGTTTTTTTCTCTTGAGATAAATGGTAATTTTTTTTTTCCTTTAGGGAAACACCCTGAAAAAAATTATTCTGGTTTAGTATACAAGTAATATAAAAGTTTTATTTCTTTATTTTACTCAGGGTTTACTGTCCTATGGCATGTATGATGTAGAGTTTAGAATGAATTTTGGGGGAATAGGAAATAACTGTAAATGCTGCTTGGTTAACAGAGAGTGTTTCACTTGTCATTTCATAAATTCAGAGTCAGCAGAGTTTCCTTTGCTTATCTCTTTTGACTCATCAGTGTAGAGTGAAATCTAATCAGTCCACAATCATGCTAATCAATGTACTGTGCTACTTCCATGGCAGCAAAGAATAATGTTGTTATAAACTCAGTTACACTTTAGAATAATGCAAAAATTGAAAGTGCTATTCTATGTGATATGTAAATGAAGCATTTTATAACCTGAGGCTTTACCATCAAAATTCCATTGTGATCCATCAATTTTCATCAACAAATTAAAAAAACTTGTAACTCAAGAATGAAAAACAATGAATTTAAAGTTACGACTTATTATTTACAGGAAATGTTACAAAATGGATTACTTGTAACAGCAATATATAAAAATACATGAGCATTGTGAAATCAAAAACCCAAATTCCTCTGTGCCATACTGAGATAAATATTATAGAAAGCTGCTATACTCTAATTGATTGAACTTTATAAGTAACTAAACCAACGTGTTTTCTCTTTCTGATCTGGGGAAACAAAGCAGCATGTTCTCTTGTGACTCAGGAGTTTGGATTACTTCATTGAGGACTCTTATTCTCTGGCATTCTTTATCGTCCATATTTCTCCCATCATTCAAGGTTAATCATTTGTGTCTTGTTATTACAAACAGAAGTACACTCTTTATCATTTTCTGTATATTATCTTGGTAACCAAGGGAAGGAAAAGATTAAGGGCAATGGATCTTTATCACTAAAATACCTCCCCCATTATAGACCTATAACTTGTGTCAGAATGAATTTCACTCTATGTGTATGTTATTAGTCAGGGTTCTCCAGAGAAATAGAACCAATAGGAGATACAGATATAGTTATAGATATAGATACATGAGAGGGGATTTATTATGGGGATTGGCTCACATGATTATGGAGGCTGAGGAGTCCAGTAATATATCATCCGCAAGCTGGAGAATCAGGTAAGGGTAGCTCACTTCAAGTCTGAAGACCGTAGAAACAGCGAAGCCAAAGCTGTATGTAACTCTTAATCTGAGGCCAAAGGCTGAAGAACCTGGAATTCTGATGTTCAAGGGCAGGAGAAAATGGGTGTCCCAGCTCCAGGGATGAGAGAGAGAAAGAGAGATAGCAAGCGAGAGAGCGCAAATTTGCCTTTCTTCTGCCTATTTGTTCTGCCTGGGCCCTTGGCTGATTGAATGGTGCCGGCCCACATTGGGTGAGAGCCCGTCTTCCTCACTCAGGTCACTCATTCACCTGCCAATCACTTTCTGAAACATCGTCATAGGCATACTCTGAAAAAATGCTTTATCAGCTATCTGGATATCCCTTAACCCGGTCAAGTTGACACCTAAAATTTACCATCACATGTATGTATATGTCTCTCTCTCTCTATATATATATATGTATATTTATATTCATAATTTACATATTTATATTCATATTAAATTATATATTATCAATTATGTATATTAAATATACATATTTACACACACACATATACATGTAAGAAGTAGCTCCAGAGAAGTACTTTCAATATATAGCTCCATTAGACACAGAGAATGATTACAGATTCTGGATGGATATTTAGACTCAGTTTCCAGTTATGTCCCCCTTTGGGATTTTATTTCATTGGAAAATTTACTAGAATGACTTGTAGTTCATAGCTTTTCAATTATGAAAAATATGATAATAAATACTTTAATGAACAGTAAAAATTTTATCAAAAATTTCAAATATTTCACAATAAAGAAAATAGAAAATCAACATTTTATTTATGATTATGATATAAAAAATACTCATATTCATACTGAAATATTATACTTGATATTATACTTAGTTGTAGCTTAGGGAAAGGGGAGGAGATGATAGATAGGACCGGTGTCCCTTTATTTTATTTTCACCTATTTATAGTTGCCCAAATTGGCTACAAACTGATGTTAAAACACTAGCAATGGACATATAGAAGCATGCAATAATTTGGGCTAATGAATACTCTTTATGAGCAGTGCTAACTCATACTGATTAATCAAGCTGTGAGCTATAAATTTTTTGTTTGAGATAAGGTTGACATAGACAGTCTCTCCCAAAGATGATAATTAAGGTGAACCTATAATGATGTAATGATATGAAGAAGTCAGCTTAGGAAAAAGCCTTCTATGGAAAGACCACAGCAGTGTGAATGCTCTGAACCTAGGATTAATTTTGAGAATTCCCCAAACAAAAGGAAGATTAATATTGTAATGGAGAGAGCACATTATTGGTTTCATACAAAGTCTGAGAGGAAGGTAGGGACCAACTAGTTCACACAGAGTCCTGCAGGTCGTTTTAGAACTATAACATTGCATTCTAAGTTAAATGGAAAACCTTCTCTAATTACTTTAATTGACTGATCCAATATATGTTTTAGGAAAATAAACCTGGCTGATTTTTAGAAAACAAATTGCAGCAGCAAGAATCACTCAGGAGAATTGAGTCAGATACCCAGGCATGTAGTCCGGTTAGTGGGTGATGGCAAATTGAATTACAGTGTTGTTAGTAGAAATAAAATCAGAAAAAAATGTGGCAAAAATTAAAATAGTATGGGCAGACTTGGGTGATGAAACTGGTATGGTTCTGGAGGAAAGATGAAGAAAAATCCTATGTCTTTGGGATTCACAACTAGAGACACTAAAGTACACAAGTGTGGGCTTGACTCAGTTTTGGTGATTGTACGTATTTTCTTATCCCTGAACTGCCTTTCTGCCATTCCCAATGTTGCATCTCAAATTCCTCTGACCTTTTACCTTTACTTTCTGTAGTGATTAATTTTATGTGTAACTTAACTGGAGTATGGCCCTGATATTGATATTTCAGTGAGCATCTATTGAGCGCCTGGATATTTGACTTACCACTATTCTGGGTGTATCTGTGAGGGTATTTCTGGATGAGAGATGAACATTTGAATATTAATTTCAACTAATTCTAGCTGTCTGACAGGGTGAAAAATCACCTAATTGCTCATGACTCTAATTTTATAATATGGAGTGATTTATAGATTATGTAAAACTTTACTGATTATTTTTAAGCGAAAGTTGGGACATTGTTATTCTCCTGTCTTCTGACTCAAACTTGGACTGAAACCACACTGTCAGCACTCCTGCCTCTCCAGCTTGCCAAGTGCAGATCTTGGGACTTCACGGCCTCCATGACTGTGTTAGCCAATTACTTATAATCTATCCATTAGTATCTATGTATCTATCCACCTATATCCCTCTATCATCACCACTTTTATCTTATTTTCTCTGTTTCTCTGGAGAAGCCAGACTCAAACACTTGTCGGGTAACATCCTCTTTTGCCCTAAAACTTGCTCTCAGGGGATCACTAATACTTTTTTTTTTATTAGCTAATGACTTAGTAGAACTCTAGAACTGAAACTCTTAGATATATTTTAAATGGATCAAGACCTTTGTTTATCCAGGTAAGTTATTTATTTCAACTAGTAAGCAACAGGTGGTCAAGGGACTCCAATTGAGATGATACCTCCTCCCCTTTATTTTTGAGACAAAGTCTCACTGTGTTGCCTGGGCTAGAGTGTGGTAGCATGATCATAGCTCATTGTAACCTTGAACTCCTGGGCTCATGCGATCCTCCTGCCTCAGCCTCCTGAGTAGCTGAGACTATAGGCATGCACCACTATGTCTGGATTTTTTTATTTTTTTATTTTTTGTGGAGACAGAGTTTTGCCATGCTGCTCAAGCTGGTCTTCAACTCCTGGCCTCAAGGGATCCTCTCGCGTCAGCCTCAGGACATGCTAGGATTACAGGCATGAAACACTGCACCCAATCAAGGTGACCCTTTTGCCCACAATTATTTCTTTCTTAAATGAACTTTTTGTTGGATTTTAGCATACATATAGCAATATGCACAGGTTATAATGTGTAACTCAGTAAATTATCACAAATACAACTCATGTAACTACAACTCAAATAAGGACATGGAGTATTTTGACACCCCACTCTCCTCCTTTTGGTTCCCACTCAAGCACTACTCTTCCCTGACTGTATCCATAATCTATTATTCTGACTTTCAGTACTATATCATTTTTGTCAGTTTTTGAACTTTACACGAATCAAGGTATATTGCATATTCGTTTGGTCCTAGTTTCTTTTGTCTGACATGTGTGAAACCCATTCACCTGTTTGTCATAGTGCTAATAGTTCCGATATTTTTCTAAACAGCTTTATTATGGTGTAATGGATATGCAATGAACTACAAATTTTTAAAATACAGAATAAACTTTGGCATATGTGTATACTCATGAAATAATCAGCATAATCAACATAATGAGTACTCACATCATCCCCCCAAATTTCTTTGTGCCTTTTATAATTTTTCCTTCTTGCTTCTTCCCACAGTTCTCGACTCCCATTTCCAGGCAACTAATATTCAGATTTATGTTACCATTTATACTGTAACTATTAATAACACTGTGCTTCATTTCATAACTTTATTATAGTTTACAAAGATTTTCACACATATATAATTCTGGACACAACCTTTAACGTGGTTCTGATGAAAAGTAATGCAGGAGAAAGTTGAAGGTTAGTGATTTTAAACCATTTCCTTAGGTGGGGTCGTATATTAAATAGCAGTTAGCTATGAAATATTAACTAGCACCCTAATTCAGGTCTCATGATTCCTAGTTCTTTGCTTTTACTACACATAATGAAATTTTCACACAGAACAATAACATTTTTCTAGTTAAAGTTTTAGTATTTCTTCATCATAGCAAAGCACTTTTTTTCTGATGTTACCAATATTTGCGTACTTTAAAAGTTTAACATTCTTAAAACAAAATCATCCCACTCCCTATGGTGCTCATACTTCCTAATGTGTATAACTGACATTTAGGAAGGCATAATTAGTCAGAATCATAGCTTACCAAGTAGCACATGTTGAGAAAAATCACACAGTCATTTGTGACTCTAATTTTCTAACAGGAATGAGTTACGGATGGTGTAAAACTTGACCGATTATTTTTAAATAATAGAATATGAAGGGAAAATAGAAAGGGTAAGACATGTACACTTACTCATATGCTAACTGTAATGACTCACTTAGCTTTGACACATTCTCTCTGGCATTGAAATGATGATTGTCTATAAATATTTGTTATGTACTTGAACCTATAGCAGAGTGTGACATCTTCCAATAAAATATTCAGTGTGATGCTTTGAGGTCTTCTGAGGAACATGAAATAGTTCCCAAACTGCACATTACACGTAGTTTTCCATTACGCACTGCACAAAATGTCCTTGACATTCAAGAGTGCACCATCATATTTTAGTCTACCTCACTCCAGGGTGTATTTGAAAATACCCTCCATTTGCCTTTAATAATAATGACTTGTCATATGGAATCCAGATCTGGGATAATCTAACATAATATGTACTTGGTGGTTTTTATTAACTGTCAAATGAAACCCAATAGTCGTCAGAATCATTTTCCCCTTCTGTCGTGCAATTGTTCTCAGCATGTTTCATTTCTGACCATTAGTGTAAAAGGTTAATAAACTCAACTACTTGATGCTATTAATATTCAATATGCATGGCAAGTGAATCATTTTGCAGACTTTTGATTTTTAAAGATGCTGGACCATTAATGTTACTATTCTTCAGGCTTATAAAATTGTACCATGCAGCATGCATGCCATAATTCGAATGCTAAAAGGTTTGTGAAGAATTCTTGCTACATTACACTTTACTCACCTTTATTGAAATTCAAACTCTTTCTTTGGAATGCAAAATCAATCTCTCTCTCTCCTCTTAATATTTTATTTTTACTTGTTCTTACTCTTTACTGAAAACCAGTTATAATTTAATCCAATTTTCTTTAATTCTTGGCTTTGTTGGATTTCTGATTAATACAAAATCAGCCTCAGATTTTATATAGGATCTATTTAATGGTCAATGTCTATTGTCATATAGATTATTGGTTAAATATATTTAACTGAGTTTTCCAGTTGTAAAATGTGTTTCAAATAAAAAGGCATTTGAACCGGATTTCAGGCATAATACACAGACTGTTACTCAGAATCATTAAAGAGGTGCAGGGTTATGAAAATAATGGATTATGAATAGGAATTGAAAGACTTGAGCTTTATCTTCAAAATGGACTTTTAATTTAATTTTCGTTTTCTCATTCTGCATGTCTCTCAGGTGATTTTCTTTCCTTGAAATTGAAATCAATTTCCTACAGCATTTTATTTTCAAACAAATAGCTAAAAATAATAAAAAAAAAAACTGCTAAGTTACATTACCTGGATCACTCTTATTAAAAAAATTTGAACCAAACAAAACATTTGATGCTTGCTAAAATAGTGATGAAAATCTGTGTTGGGATATTGCAAATAATCATCATTATATAAGAAAAAATGTTTTTGACAGCAATTTACAGAACTAAAGAAAGACAAGGAATTACAAAAACAGTATCTTCCTTTTTTTAGGTATCTGTAATCAACCACCAAAGGAAACCAAGTATAAATTTGCGAATGTAGAAGATAATGAATTAGATATGTTTTTTTCCCAGAGTAATCCTGAAATAAACAAGGTAGTTTGGAAGTTGCATCCCTGTCAGGTTATTTTTTAAGTACATAAATATATAACCACATATGTACACATACATGTACTCACAATACACAATATAAATATACACAGAGTATATTTACATAATATATTCATATATACCTTTCTGTTGTAATTTACAAGTATAGAAAATTTGAAGAGTATTGTGAATATACTATAAAAAAGTATAGCGATTAATGTTATCAATAAGATATACTATATCAAGCTCTAACGCACTGAACATTGACTTAGAAGGATTTGACCCTGTTTTTCACATTGTATCTGCAAGTAAAAATCAAAGAGATTATAAAAGTCTTGTATCAGGAAAGATGGGGTAAAATCTATGGTGGGCCATAATTTTTTGGTACTAAAAATAACTGTGTAGGTATTTGAGGTTTCTTGATCTGAGGTTTTTATTAATAGTTTAAGATAGCATGAGATCCATGGGAAGCTTTTTAAATACAACTGCAGCTTTATAAAGGAGTATTTGATAAAGTAAAAAAAAATATATAGAGGAAAAGATTTTTGAGAAGGTGAGGACACCTCAAATATCCCTGTATATAGAGAAGGATCTTTTATTCTTGTCCAAAAAAGGAAATTCTTTATCTCTAGTATTTCACTAAGCGTAATTACAGGAGAGTTTTACATTTTGAAATATCAGCATTTGCATTCATTAGTATTATAGCAAATAAAAATAGAATAAAAACACATCAGGACATACATTTTTATAAAGATGTTGTTCTCTGAGAATAGCAGGCTGAAAATGAGAATAATTTGTAATTTTTCATTAAGCCTCTGCAAAAGGAAGGGAACAAGCTGATTAGCATTGCTTGGGCCCACATTACACAGCTTCAGAGATACTATTGGGACTGACTTGGTGATAAATGGAAATCTGCATCTAAACCAGTACAGAGTCATGTTATAGCCATTACTGACTGTAGGATCCTCAATACCATAGACAGCAGAAATTGACTAGAGGCAACCACAGATAGTTAAAAATCCCAGGTTGAAGTAATCAGGTAAGCATGTGTCACTCCACATCACAGCTCAATAATGTCTTCAATGTTATATAATATTTTCTCTGATTTCCAAAAATAGATCAACAGTTTTTCTTCCTAATCCTCATAAAATCTTATGCCTTATCCTTTTAATACTCTTATGAAAATGTATGTTAATTATTGGTTTGGACTCTATAAGGCCTAATCACACAGGCGGAAAACTGGTTATAAAATAAACTTTAACAAAGTGTTCTTGAAATCTATGAATTATCTGTGTAATTTAAGAGAAATTAGTGAAAAATAAATATTAGCCTTGGATTTTTACTTGCATGGAGTTGATCATGTAAACTTTAAATGCAAATATAGACAGTTCTTACCTTGTAAAGATTGCATACAATTTAAACATCTACTGCAATCCCTATCAAAGTACTATCATCATTCTTTACAGATCTAGAAAAAATAATTCTGTGCTTTGTATGGAACAAGAAAAGACCCCTACAGACAAAGTACTCTTAAGCAAAAAGAACAAACTGAGAGGTATCAGTCTACCAGACTTTAAGCTTTACTACAGGCTAACCAAGGTTACTACAAGGTAACCAAACAGCATGGTACTGGCACAAGAACAGAGATATAGACCTTTGGAACAGGACGAAGATCCCAGAAATGAAACCATCTGCATATTGTCATCTAATTTTTGACAAAGCAGACAAAAATATACACTGGGGAAAAGAATCTCTTTTCAATAAATGGTGCTGGGGAAACTGGATAACTACATGCAGAATATTGAAACTGGATTCCCACCTCTCACCTCTTGCAAAAATCAATTCACGATGGATAACAGATTTAAACCTAAGGCACGAAACCTTAAGAATCCTAGAAGAAAATGTAGGGAAGACTCTTTCAGACATTGGCCTAGGCAAAGAATTTATGAAGAAGACCCCCAAAGCAATTACAGCAGCAAATAAATAAATAAATGGGACCTGATCAAATGAAAAACTTACGCACAGCCAAGGAAACTATCATTAGAGTGAATAGACAGCATACAGAATGGGAGAAAATATTTGCTTTCTACACGTCCAATAAAGGGCTGATAAAAAGAACCTATGTAGAAATCAGAAAAAAAAAAAAGACAAGAAAAAAATCAAACAACCCCTTCAATAAATGGGCAAAGAACATGAACAGAAACTTTTCAAAAGAAGACAGAATAATGGCCAACAAACATATAAAAAAATGCTCAACACCTCTAATCATTAGGAAAATGCAAATCAAAACCACAATGAGATATCACATAACCCCAGTGAGAATGGCCCTTATCAAAAAGTCCCCAAACAACAAATGCTGGTGAGGATGTGGAGAGATAGGAACACTCTTATACTGCTGGTGGGACTGCAAATTAGTACAACCTCTGTGCAAAAGAATTTAGAGATACCTCAAAGAGCTAAAAATAGAAATACCATTTGAACCAGCAATAGCATTACTAGATAGCTACCAAAAGGAACAAAAGACATTCTATAATAAAGACATCTGCACTCAAATGTTTATGGCAGCACAATTCACTATTGCAGGATGTGGAAACAACCTAAGTGCCCATCAATCCATGAGTGGATTATTAAAATTTGATATGTGTATACAATGGAATACTACTCAAATACAAAAAAAACAGTGGTGATCTAGCACCTCTTATATTATCCTGGATAGAGCTTGAGCCCATCCTTCGAAGAGAGGTATCACAAAATTAGAAGATTATGCACCACATGGACTTGCCATCATATTGGCACTAAATGATCAACACTACGATGCTCACATGGTAGTAATATTCATTGGGGGTTGGGGAGGTGGGGGTGAGTAAGTTCACAACTAATGGATGCAGTGAGCATTGTATGGGGGAAGGGCATGTCTCTAATCCTGGCTTGGGTGAGGCAAAGTCATAACACGTAACCAAAATGTTTGTACCCTCATAATATCCTGAAATAAAAGTTAAAAGAAAGAATATTTTAAGTTGAAGAGTTTCAACCCTGCATGAAAATTTAAACTCGAAGTGTATTTTGACATATTTTTCCTACAGCTTTGCAAAGTGTCAGGAGAGCAAGTAGAGAAAACCTTAAAGGAGACGATAGCATTTTCACGACAAATGTGCGTTTCACTGATTGTCAATAAAGTAATGAGGAAATGTCTATAGCCTTACCTATGTGCAACCCTCTTTAGAAAAAGCATAATATATTTGATGAAATAACATTCATGAAATATTTAAATTATACTAAGCTAGAAAGTGAATAATAACCTAATTCCTAAAGTTAAACTTTGCCAGCTACTTTGGAAGAAATAAAGTAATTGCTACCATTGGGCTTGTGTCTGATAAAGATTGCCAGCTCATGAGAAACATATTGTTCCTCTATATCTATCTGCCTCAACTACTAAATGCTTGATTCAAAATGAATACTTCATGTTGATAAGTGTATTATTTATATCATAGTCACTTTGGTAAATAGGCTAAAAGAAGGAAATTGAAATTAAAATATATTTGAGTTGCATTTGTATACACACTAACACGGGCAAGCAAGAGTTCAAACTGAGTTATTTTAGAATAATATTTCTAAAATTACAATATACACATTATACTCCCTCTCTATTCTTGACCAACACATTTGTAATAGCAATAATGTTATTAATAATAAGCAAATATTTACAGATCACGGAAAAGGGCCTAATTCTTCTTTACAAAATGCGAGACACAAGGATTCAGATTAATGTTAGGCTTTGCCCACCACCATATCTGATTTCTATTTTAGGTTGACTGTGTGGAGAGTAGGTCATTGTTCTGTTCAACCCATAAGAGAAGCCAAAATGGAGAAATGTGAGACTAAGTATCAAGCACTTGTAACTTTCATAGCTTTGATGAGATCCAGAAATTAGTGCAACCACTGAAAATACACTAATTTGAATGGTTAGTCAGTTTTAGGTTTTGCAGTTCAGGCTTTCTGTTACAGAAATATCCCTACCATTGATACTGACATGAGTCAGAATGGTGACATTAACTGAGGCAGCTTTCTTGTGGAGCTGCCATTTTCAGCTCCAGTCTTTCCTGAATTGGTTTCCAATTGTTTCAGCTGGAACGAGTAGAGATTCTGTCTCCATGGGGGATGGCTGCATGCACCTGCCTGGATTTCTGCTGTGTTTGTTTCAGATTTGGGCAGTAGTGAAAACATCACAGTAGTTGTTTGCAGAGAAGCTATGGCTGTAAGCTGGAATACGAGATGCAAGAATTTGACAGAAAAGTCCCCTTGCACAAAACATTCCTTTGCTAGCCTATAGAAGAGAATCTCAGGCAATAATGATAATGTTTAATCATCTCATACCTAGATACATAGAGTTAAATTTAATTTTTCCTATGAAAAATATTTGTTAGAAAGTTTAGAGTTTCAGAGCAAATTATTTGTTTGTTCATAAAAGCTTCTGTTGTGTTAGGGCCAGAAAATAAACAAAACCAAAGTATAACATATTGTCTCTGCCCTTAAAAGCTTATAGAACAGTGAAAAAGAAAACACAAGTAAATAAACAATTGCAGTACATTGGCATAAGTGCTGTAACACAAATATAAATAGGGCAATATAAGAATCCAATAAAGGAAAGTCTACTCCAAAAATGTATATATCAGTCTGTGGATGTTTGTATCATTCACAAAAGCCATTCTGTGGATGAGGTCTACCAAAAACAAACTTGATTTCCTGTAATCAAGTGATTCTAAAGTGATGGAAATAATGAAGGTGGCTCTATAGCTAGATTTTCTCACTTACTGGGAAAATAAAAAATTATAGATCTCTATATCTGAGTTGCGAGTAAGTATTTTGCATATTGTAATGCTCTGTCAAGGAAGCTTTGGGTAATATTTAATCACAGAATTATCAGTACTTTATTATTTAGAGCTTATTAATGTTGAGTATTTGGGTTCTGAGTTATTGTAACATCATTATTTCAAAACCATAGAAATTAATAAAATATTCATAGATATAAATTAGCCATGAATATTAAAAAGCCTCTAATACATACAGACATTCAATCAACTAATTAGTTATAAAAAAGATATTTACTACTTGAATTGCTGTCTACCAAGAGTAATTTTGGCAGATACTGTGAATATTTCCTGCCAAAAGCAACATTTGTCTTTTGTTCAGCAAAAAGCAAAATGAAGCGCCTGAGAGAGATAACAGTATGTTCTTAATCAAAAGCATAGAAGCTGCATCTTATCCCACGTTGTTCTGTGGGTAATTATAACTGCTAATACTTTTATTATGTGTTTAATTTTTATGAAAATGCACATAATACAAAATACAATTGATTTTGTATAACAAAAGAAGAATTTCAATTCAAATTCCCACATCTTGGGAGCATATGTCATATAAATTTTGCTTTCATGATAGCCTGATTTTTTTATTAATAGTGTCCTTATTATACCATAGTTATCCTTTCCTTCATTTTCCTCACCAATACCTGTGAATTATAAATTAGTCATATTTTCCACTTGTGTGTGTCTTTTTTATGACTTGTCATTTGTTTCAGTTCAAATGCAACTGTAAATATTTGGGGTGTGATTTTCATCCCTCTTACACTTATTCTCTCACCAAACATTTTGCTAGTTTTACCTTAATGATACTTTCTCATTTTTCCTTTTCTAGAATAAAGAAAGAGGGATAAATTGAAAAATCGTTTGGGTATTGTGATTTATACTTTATCTTCATATTTAGCTTATACATAATCATAACTGGGCAATAAATTTGAATACATTTTATTTATGTTCTTGTGCCATTAAATATTAGTTACAGTATTTTATTTCTTTTTAATTATATTTTGTGCAATGACTCTTTCGTGGTTCTTAGTAACTGCTAAATGAGGATTTACTATCTTCCCAGCACTGTGATAACCGCTCTGAATGCATTATGTCATATACTCTTCATAATAAATCTATGGGTTGATTTCTTTATAAGTACATTTTAAGATGATAAATATATTAGCTCATTTTAACTAAGATTATACTTTAAACATAATAATTATTTCCAGGTCAGACTGCATATAACTGTGTTCTTACTACATTGTCTGCTCAAGTCCGTAACAGAAAAACATGACCTAAGTGTATCCACATTATCTTCTCACATTAATTTTGACAGTTATTCTGAATTTATGTTTTACTTTTGATGATGCAAATACATTATAATAACTATGTTATTGCAATCAATTTAGAACATAAATCACAGTTTTCCTTAGAACTGGTATTATAGGACTTTAAAAGTTTTCCTGTAAAGTAAATAAATCTCTACTGAAAGATCTCACCAATTTATTCATATTGAGAACTGCAGAACTCTCAGCACATAACAATTTCATCCAAACCTCTGCTCTAAGACACTTGGACCAAACACGGTTTCTAGCAACATAGGACTGTGTCCCTAGGATGGTCCCAGACCCCTATTGAAATGCCTGCCTCAGAAAGCTCTACGCTGCCATGAGAATTTACTGTTTGTTCCAGCCAACACCTGCATATAGGCCTCTGACCTCCTTGTTTTAGGGCATTCACAAAAAGGGATTACACTTGTGAAGATGTATCTCTTGACAACTCAGATTCTCTCAAGGACCTGAAAGGTATTCCTTTGAAATGCATCCATCAGGGCCTCTGTCTCCCAGTCTCTGTAGGAAGATAGAGTCCTAACGTAGGTAACTGGCAGCTAGGCACACCTGCAGACCTGATCACATTTACACTGAACAACACTGCATAATTTTTCACCTCTCTGGTTGTACTGAGCCGTCCTTGCATTCCCTTCTTCCTTTTTCTGCCTTCAAAATGCCCAAATTTCCTTTGCACAAATTGGAATGCAGCTCAGCTCTTTCTCCTGCTGTCCGTAGTCACTGAATAAAATCTGTTTTCACCACTCTAATGTCTGGCTGTTTATCTTTGGCAGTACAAATCTAAATTTTTCTTCACTCAATCAGGTGGTTAACTATAGGATAATTTGCATTGTCCAGGCTAAAGGAGATATACAAACCAAGTGTACAGGCAAGAAGAGAAAACTTTCCTTTGGAAAAAAAAAAGGGCGGTGCAGAGAAACAAATGTATTTGTTTACACAGGAAAAGTTATAATAAAAACTCAATTAACCTGAACATTTGGAAAATACAGATACTGGTAATCTTGATTTCTTTCTTATTTACAGCCAATTTTCCAAACTTGTGTGACAATGTTAATTACTTAAGTAGTATAAAATGCACATGGCTCTTCTCATGACTCTTTGAATATCTTCTGAATCAAAAACACCAGGAAAAACCAAACTCTGTTATACTCACACACTCCTACCCACCTATACACCCACACACATGAATCCACATCAAACCAAAAGTAAATAACTTCCCTGTAGTTTAGTCCCATGCTATGATGCGATAATATGAAAAAAGTTTTCCTGTCATTAAAATAGGACATAAAGTCAGAATTGTTCCAGTAGCTACAATTAATCCTAGTAAGAGTTCAATTTTGGGAAAAAAAAACCAGCATGTAATTTAGGTTTTGCAGTATATCTGGGTGCTTTCTTTGAAATAAATCTCAATTAGTGATGATTTACTGTGTAACTTTGGCTATATATGTGAAACATATTTTTGGTATAGTTTATAGATATATTTTATTGAAGATATCACCTTTCATTTGTAAGACTATAATATAATGGTTTCATTTCATAATAAATGTAATTAAGAAAGAATATTCTACTTGATATTAAAGACTATAAGTTTAAAATTCATGAAGTCATTTTATTTGTGTAAAAAAGTGAATGGAAAAGGATCATGGATGTGTTTGTATGCCCACTTACTTATTAAATGTGAGGAAAAGTAGAAGATCAGATTGATTGAAAATATTTTGAAGATAAAGCTTTTACAATTCAGATCATTATGTGTTATTTGGAACACTGGATATATTTACTGGATATATTCAGATTGTTTCCCTTAAAAGTGACAGAACTGCCAGACAGCACTATAATTAACAATAAAACTTTCTTAGTTTTCTCCTAATTCCGCTCCCCAACTACTTTTCAAGCATATCTCACCCCTCCACAGTGCCCCCCAACGTCTCTCAGACGTGGGTTTACCCCCCCCCATTCCCTAGTGTTCTTTCCCACCCTTTGAGCACCATAGTGTTAATCAGTCAATACCAGTTTGATGGCGAGTACAAGTGGGACCCATTCTTCGGGTCTTGTGTCACCTCACTTCAAATAATGGGCTCAAGCTTAATCCAGGATAATGCAAGAGGTGCTAACTCACTGTCATTTCTTAAAATTGAGTAATATTCCATTGTGTTAGGGGTCTCAATAGGGGAAAGGAATTCCTCAAAAACTGATTCATGTGATTAACTGTACACCTCAGTAAATTCACTGAAAATCATTTAATTGTACACTTAAAATGGAGTGTTGGTTGTAAGTAGATACAGTTGGAGCACTATGTATGTACTCTATGGACTATTTTGACAGAGTAGGTTTTTGAATGTAACAAGATAAGTCAACTTGAGTGGTAATATATCTTGAGAAATCAGCTCACTACAAATTGTGATTGTAAACACTGTACTGTAAATGTTTTGTAGTTTTCCCCCTATAAAATTTTCGGAGGAATAAAAAAAAAGTAAAAAAAAAAAAAAACTTTATTGATATGTATTAACTTATTTATTTACTTACTTTTAGAGACAGAATTCTCACTAGGTTGCCCAGGGTAGACTCCTGAGCTTAAGGGATCCTCCCGCCTCAGCTGCCCAAGTGGCTGAGACTACATGCGCATGCCACCACACCCAGCTCACAAAGACTTTAAATAATATGTAAATTAAATTCAAAAACTCTAAGACCACACTTGCAAATAATGATGGCCTTTTAATCTAAGTCAATATAAAGAAACCTTTCCCACCAATGCCAAGATCATCTCTGCTAGCATCCAGCAGATCTCTGGCTTGTATTGCTCTCTCACTGTTGGCTTGTGAAGTCTATTTTGTTTTATAGTTTGTTTTTGTGCACACCCTATAATCTTAGCTGAAAACTCAAATAATATTAGACTAATTACGAAGTTCATATTGTCCCTTGAATTTGCCTCACATACCAGTGGGTGTTAGCTATGTTTCTGAATTGGGGGAAAAAAAATCAGCACCCAACTTGCCTTTTCACCCCATTAGATTTTTTAGTTTGAAAAACACTACAGGGCAGTGATTTAAATGAACAAATGATATGTAGCGTAATTTGAATTTTAAAAGTTTTTTGTTTAGCCTTCCTATCAAGAATTAGAGCAAATAATGTGCAAACTATGGTTTTTAGTCTTCTTCAGATCATGTCCTTTGAGACTAACAAGGCAGCTGTAGCTTCTTGTCACAACACACATGTATAAAAAAATCTGGCATGCCACCGGGCGTGGTGGCTCACGCCTGTAATCCTAGCACTCTGGGAGGCCGAGGCAGGTGGATCGCTCAAGGTCAGGAGTTCGAAACCAGCCTGAGCAAGAGCAAGAGCCCATCTCTACTAAAAATAAAAAGAAATTAATTGGCCAACTAAAAATGTATAGAAAAAATTAGCCAGGCACGGTGGCGCATGCCTGTAGTCCCAGCTACTTGGTAGGCTGAGGCAGGAGAATCACTTTAGCCCAGGAGTTTGAGGTTGCTGTGAGCTAGGCTGATGCCACGGCACTCTAGCCCAGGCAAGAGAGTGAGACTCTGTCTCAAAAATAAAAAAAAAAAAATCTGGCATGCAGTTTGAGGAGGGTTAAAAAGCTCAGTTGCAAAAACTACATGGAAACAGATGTGCTTTCCACCAATGTGGTGGGGACACAGCAAAGTGGACACAAACTCACCCAGTGTTCTGCAATACCAAACTTCATGTAAAAGCAATTTGCCACAAGGTGTCGAGGCAAGTTCCCTTCACAGTGTGCCACGCTGACCATTCTCTAAAGACACTGATAGTGTCTAGGCTTTTGTTCCTTGATGCTGAGAGGTATTTGTTTTCTTCCCCAAGGGTAAAGGGGTAACACACATTATTTGTTCAGAGTCTGAAGGATGCAGTGATCTGATCTTTGTGGGGTCTCCACACCACCTTGCTCCACACAAAGCCAAGATAATTTCTGTATTTTACACACACCTTCGCTAAAGCATTGTAACTCTGAGAACCTAGTTTTTAACACATATTCTTGGGACAGTACATGGCACATAGTAGGCAGCTAGTGAATATGTATTTAATGTATGAATAATATGCAGGCCTATGCATGCCAGAATAAATGAGCAAATGAATGAACGTACAAATCTAAGAATACATCAACAAATGAACGTAAGTAGTCTATGTGTCACAAAGGGGACAGAGGGACAGAGTAATTTTTTTTAAAATGTTATTTTCATGAAACTTGCCAAAAAAATATAGGCCAGAAGTATAAATACAGAATTACGTTTGCAATCAGAACTTTCTGGTAAACCTCAAATAAGAACAAGTGGGAAGGGGGGAAGACAGCAGAGATCTTCAATTAGAATTTCTATTAAGTTACCCTCAAAAATGAAGAAAGATGAAAAGAAATTAAGGATGGATTTCAAAATGTAAATATTCTAACAATTAGCACTATCCAAGACAAGTAATGCAAACTTACGAGCTGGTGAGCTATGCACATTACCATTTAAAAAGGAAAAGTCCTAAAATATTTACTAAAAATATGGCTTTAAAAATATTCCTCTTGTTATTACTATAATAAGCAAGTTTTAGAAATTCATCCCCAGGGAAATTTTAATATACAGCAATAGACTGATACAAACACATGCTATGCTTATATTAGAAAGTAGTATTTTTCCTGAGATTCTGTTTTTGAACTATTGTTTGCAATGCATAATGATCTAATATAAATTCTTTAGAAATATAGCTTTTTTCTTTTTGCACATTATCTTTCCTGAATACAAACTGTCCTCACCATTACTAGGAAAATGAAATCTACCCGAGATGTCCTGGAGTTAGTGACAGGCACAGCAGGAAGGGACGTGCACTTCCCACATTCCTTGCTGAGTTTGCGCAGCGCCTCCGATCAGCTACTTCTGGCTCAGACCAAATGAGCAACAAAGCAAAGCAGCAGCTGAAAGAGCATATGGTCACAGTGTCCCATCGACAATACCAAGTTCCTTCTCAAACACAGAAGAATGGGAAGAAGGGACAACCCTGATGCCAAGAAATTTAAGTATCTCTTAACCAGCTCCTAAAATGGAGAACTGGGAAGAAGCTACTGAACCCTGTCAAATCTCCAGAAGGAATCCACCTTAGATAGTGTGGTTACAGAACATTAAGGCACTGACAGGATCTTACCAGGCTCTTACTCCTCCTTTCTGGAAAGAGGAAATTGAAACCATTGACAGGTAATACTTTAAACCTAACTAAAAGTTTAACGAACTGAAAGAACACACATAGTTGGAGTGATAGGGTTTTTCTCTCTTAAAAAAAAAAAAAACCTCAACATCTTTCAAATGCACATTCTTTCCCTATAGCTGATTCTTCAAGACTCATATTTCAGCATAAAGAGAGGGTTTGGGCATTTTTTATTCTTAATATATATATTTCTAAAACTAGAATTGCTGGGTCCAAGGATAAAATATACTTTGATACTATTCTCTATTTTACTCTATCTACTGAAAGATAAATCCAATTTAAAATTCCATTCACAACGTGTTCATCTACTTTTGCACAAATGTGTATTAAGCACCTACTATGTGCCACACCAGAAGCTAGAGATACGGAATTGTCATAAAGTTCCTGCTCTCATGGAATTTATATTCTACTACTTAAATGTCTATGAAAGGGAAAGAGACATCTAAATAAATTCACCTAATTCCTGAAAACCCTATCAATAACTTATATATTTATGTCCACAATTGTAATAAGAAGTATAAGGCTTCTTATTACGTATTAAGTATATTAAGAAG
Organism: Lepilemur septentrionalis; assembly: GCA_963573855.1. Taxonomy (NCBI): domain Eukaryota; kingdom Metazoa; phylum Chordata; class Mammalia; order Primates; family Lepilemuridae; genus Lepilemur; species Lepilemur septentrionalis. Next base: position 19,986 of record CAUYMX010120407.1, read on the forward strand.
TATAAGCCTTCTTCCTCGTTAAAAAATACAATGCTGTTTTAACTTATATTTAATTGCTTATAAAGCTCTTCATTTTTCTAATTTTTTCCTAACTGGTATTTCCTTAGATGTCAATGGCTGTGTGTAATCTGTGTGATTAAAAGATGATACTTGGAAATTAAACTTTGGGCCAAAAATTAAACTTTGGGTGTCCTGATTCTACAGCATAGCAAGACCCCAGAATGTTCTTTTCCTGAAAGCATTTTCCTTCTCTAACTTGCTCTGGTACTCAGTGTCCCAGCTCTCTCACACCCACCCTCAGAAACCCTCAGGTTTCTGGGTTCTGCCTGTGATGAGCAACCTCACTGAATTCAAACTAACCTAACTCTTACTCTCTAGTATGACAATATTTTTAATCAGACTTGGGTTTTAATAGATTTTCTACCTTTAAAGCTTAACCTACTAGTCTTCTCATTGTTGTTCTGCTTTGGTTCCTATTTTCTGCCTCACAGATACTTTCTGAACTTATACCCTGTTTTTAATTCATATCGATGGTCCCCCAGTATCAGTTACCACTATTTCTTAATTGAATTATCACAGCTGCATTCTAACTGGTTTACTCACCTCCAATACAGTGTGGCAGGTCCCCACCAACTCCACCAGATAAACACAACAATTCATTATCTGTATTATATTCAAAATGATATTTTAGAAATGCAAATCTGATCCTGCCAGTCCCTTATTTAAACCTCTCTTCAATTGCCCTCCACTGATCTTAGATAAAGTATGACAACTTCTATTTGATGGAGTACCAGGGACCAAATTTATCTTCCCACCTGCAAAAACTAAAAACCCTGAAAATAACAGATTCCAAGATGCCAGACATGAGATAACTAAGGATTGCCCCAGCTTGCTGCCCAAAGAGAGTTTTCACACTATGGTGCAGGCCTGGGGGAACTAGGCAGAGTCTAGTAGACTCCCTGAGTTGAGCAGATGGAACTGGGAAAGCAGGGAGATCACTGTGGGTAGAGTCTGCAAGAGAGAACACCAGAGAGGAGGTGTGTCACAGAGACACAGCTCTGCAGATGTAGAGAGTGTTCCCCTCCGTATCCAGCAGACTACTGAGCACTGCAGAAGTGTGAAGAACTCTCAAAGGCCAGGAAAAGAACTACCCAAAAGGATTACAGGAAACGAATGGTATCTGGTTCTCAAACAGGGTCAGGAATAGTTTCCATCAGTCAGACTAGAAAACCGCATAATTCATGAGGCATTGGGCAGAGGATTCAAAAGCATCTTGCTGCAGTAAAAGAAAATAATTAACTCTACACTAAACATTGCTCTGGCTTCACCCAATGAATACTAAAAGCAAGACCTAAAAAGATCAAATTGTTTCCAAGTAACTTAATTGTATCCCAGGACAAAACTACTTAATATTTATAGGAATACAAACTTATGATGCACCCAACAAGGTAAAACACATTTCTGACATGCAATCACAAATTACCTAGCATGCAAAAAAGCAAGAAAATAATGACCCATAATGAGGAGAATGATAAATCACCAAAACCATGCCAGAACTGACACAGATATGAAAATTAGCAGGAAGGAACATAATGGCTTGTTAACATAGCTTACATCACCCAGTACAATCTGGCCCCTACTTAATTCCTCTGGCCTCAATTCTCCCCCTTACACTCTATACTTCAACTCTACTAAATTTGTTTTAGTTCTTCAAAAATGCCATGCTCTTTTTTGCATTCATATTAACTATTTCCCCTGGCTATTATGCTTGTCCATCCAGTGGTGTCCAGGGAAACTGGCCTGGGGATTGGGGGGGGAGGTTCTCATTTGATATGTTTAACAATATCCATGGTGTAAGTATGCCCACCATGGCCAATGTCAAGCTATCAACGGTTTAAGCACCAGCTTGCAAAGTTCCTGAATTTTTAACAATCAACTCTTACAAGTTGGTACAGCCTGTATCCGCCCCTCTCCTCATCTGCTTGGAGTCTGATCATTCATCCTCGGGTCTCAAGTTAAACATCAATTCCTCTAGGAAGACTTCCACGATCCTTCAAATCTAAGTTAAATGTTCCTCCTCTGCTCCCATAATACACTGTACTTATACTATCACAGCACTTATGATATTCTATTGGTATTCCCTGTCTGATCCATAAACCCCAAGGAGATACTGTGCCATCCTACTCATTAATCTATTCCTACTCATTAATCTATCTGCAGAGCATCAGCACAATAGCTAGCAAAAATGATATTGAAAAATTAGCTGAATAAAAAGGAACAAAGTACTGATAAGCACAAGAACATAGTGATTCTCTAATGCACTATGCAATGTCAAAGAAGCCAGACACAACAGGCTATGTACTATATGATTGCATTTATATGACATTCTAAAACCCACAAATCCATGGTTGCCAGGAAAGGACTGTAAAGGTACATGAGGGAACTTTCTGGGTTGATGAAAATGTTCTATGTGGTGATGGTGGTAGTGATGGTAGACTGTATACATTTGTAAAAACTGTATACCTCAGAGTAATCATTACTCAGCATAAATTACACCTCAATAAACATGAATTTATTTTTTAAACAACAGCTGAATAAATCAGTCAATGCTAAAGGAGACAATGATGAGTAAAATACAGCCCAAACTCTTAACCAATTTACAACATAATGGCAGAGGAGGAGTAGAGACTAGATAAATACCCTGTATTAGTTTCCTAATAAAGTACCACAAACTGAGTGGCTTAAAACAACAGAAATTTATTCTCATAGTTCTGGATGCTAGAAGTCTGAGTTCAGGTGGGTCATGCTCTCTCTGAAGGTTCTAGGGGAGACTCCTTCCTAGCATCTGGTATTGCTAGCAATCCTTGACGTCCCACGGTTTGTAGCTACATTACTCCAATCTCTGTTTCTACAGTCACATAGCCTTGTTCCCTCTGCATCTCTCTCTTCTGCATCCAAATGTCCCTCTTCTTTTAAGGACACCAATCACAGGATTAAGGCCCACCCTAATCCTGTGTGACCTCATCTTATTAATAACTTGATTATATTTGCAAAGACCAAATTTCTAAATAATGTCACATGCACAAGGACTGAGGGCTAGGACTTGAAGATATCTTTCAGGAGGGCAAAATTCAACTCACAACACACACACACACAAAGTAGCTATGAAACAAGGCAAAAATATGACACATACCAAAAGATAAAGTACTGGGGTTCAGAAGCTCTAGGTGGGTTAATAGAAGACTTCACAGTGTTTGAAAAATAGTATTTGAAATGGCCCTGAAGAGAAAAGCATAATTTGGGTCATGAGATATAAAGAAGAAGAGTAGGACATTCCAAGTAGAGGGGAAAATGTCACAAGACAGAGGCAGGAAAGGGTGATGATAACCAGGAAGGAGTCCAATTTAATAAAAGCATCAGCTCTAAGTGTGATATACTGGAAAGGTAAGTGAGGATCAGGTAGCAGGTGGTCAAAGGTCTAAATAAGGAGTCTGTACGTAAATTTACTAGATTTTTAGGTACCACTGAGGGGTAAAAACAGCCCTCTTTTCTCACCCCTATCTCTATGACACAGAGATTCAAGTAAGATGACAGGGCATTTTCAAATGTAGTTTGTTGACACTTAAGTGGACATATAGGAACAACATTTATCGGGTGTCGGGAAGACTAGAGTGGAGAGGAAGGGATGGGTATATACATACATAATGAGTGCGATGCGCACTGTCTGGGGCATGGTCACGCTTTAAGCTCTGACTGGGAGGAGGGGGGGCAATATACATAACATTAACATTTGTACCTCCATAATATGCTGAAATAAAAAATAAATAAATAAATAAATATTGGTTGAATGACAGAATGGCATTCATTGTTTGTAAAATGTTAGTTAATTAACATTTCTAGGCCTGCATAGCTAACAATTTGTTAGCTAGTCATTAAACAAGCATTACGTATCAGAGAGAAAGAAGGTAAAATTGCATCAAATTTCTTGTAAATGTTTTCTCTAAAGGAATGTTTTTCAACCTTTCTTGTTCTCCTCCCACTTATTCCTTTACCTCAAGAAGCAAGTATTAATACATTTTCCATTGCAACATGCTACACACATACACACACACACACAGACATACATAAATGAAACAAAAATTTCATAAAACAATTTTCAGCCTCACTATAGCTTCAGTATACTGTGAAATTTTCTGTTCTACTTCTTTTTTAAAAAAGTAAATGTGTCAAGATAATGAGAAGAAAATCCAGAGACTGTGAGAAAATATTTGCAATACATATATCTGATAAAGAATTTGTATCTAAAATATACAAAGAACTCTTAAGACTCAACAATAGGAAAACAAATAACCTGATCAAAATATGGTCCAAAGACCTGAATAAACACCTCACCAAAGAATACATACAGGCCGGGCGCGGTGGCTCATGCCTGTAATCCTAGCACTCTGGGAGGCTGAGGAGGGTGGATAGCTCAAGGTCAGGAGTTCGAGACCAGCCTGAGCAAGAGCGAGACCCCGTCTCTACTATAAATAGAAAGAAATTAATTGGACAACTAAAAATATATGTAAAAAAAAAAATTAGCCGGGCATGGTGGCGCATGCCTGTAGTCACAGCTACTCGGGAGGCTGAGGCAGAAGGATCACTTGAGCCCAGGAGTTTGAGGTTGCTGTGAGCTAGGCTGACGCCACGGCACTCTACAGCCCGGGCAACAGAGTCAGACTCTCTCACAAAAAAAAAAAAAAACAAAAAAAAAAAAAACTTTTTATTGTATTTGATAATACGATAATAGCATGATAAGTGTTTGAAAGAATTAATCCTTTTTCTGAACAACTTGCCTTGAGTATGTAGGAGATTTAGTCGATTCATTCTTTTTAACGTATCTAATTCAGCATCTGGACATTGTTTTTCTCTTATAGGGCTCGTGCAATTCGCTTCCGACAGGACAGTAATGAAGCAGTTGGAGGATTCTTCTCTCAGATTGGGCAGCTATATATGGTGCATCATCTTTGGGGTATATGTTTTTGTCCTTCATTTTTGAGTTACTGGAATTTAAGAGGTCATTACTAAGTTGTACTAGGCAGTAGAACAAAT
>CAUYMX010120411.1:0-23224 GCA_963573855.1 Lepilemur septentrionalis
ATTGATAAAATATGGTATATGTATACCATGTTGTACAAACTCAACCATAAAAAAAGATGAATTAATACCTTTTGCAAACAATTTGGATGGAGCTGGAGACAATTCTCCTAAGTGAAGTATCTAAAGAGTGGAAAAACAAACGCCATATGTACTCACTGTTAAATTGGAATTAACCGATGAGCTCATGTGTGCCCAAAGGGAAGTAAAAATCATTGGAAATCAAGCAAGAGGGGGAGGGGTGAAATGCCAGGGACCAAAACCTACCTAACAGGTACAGTGAACACTATTTGGGTGGTGGGTACACTTACAGCTGTGACTCAAGCATTACAGAAACGATCCATGTTACCAAAAACATTTGAACCCCCTCGATATTTTGAAATTAAAAAAATAATTTAAAAAAGAGAGTTAACAGATTAAGTATTGCTGGTCCAAAGAATAGATGTTTGATAACAATGATTTTTAATTTGATCGTCCTTGTCTCTGAAGATCTAACATCTACCCATATTTTAAGGTTTAGCTTAAATGTCATTTCTTCTTTACCAGCTGGAAATAATGTCTTCCTCTTCTAAATTCATATAGCACTTTATCTGCATCATTCTTATTCCATTTAGCCTTTTAAAACACCTTTGTCAGAGCTACTTATATTCACATTTTATCTCTGACACTACATGAAAAATTCTTTTAAGGTATGTCTGATGTATTATTTATATTTTATTCCCCATATCTTCTTGCATAGTGTTCCACATTGATTATCAGAAAGGGTTAATAAAAGGAATGAATGAGTCCACAAGTGAAATACATAATATTGATAGTACTAGATACACCAATGTGTAATGAAGGAACAAAAACCCAGTGATATGTGATTAAAAAAACCTAGGTTTTGGTCTTCCCTACCACTAGATAATTATGTGATGATTCCCTTCACTGTGTGTGTGTCTGTGTGTACATTGTGTGTATACATGCATATGTATGTATACACACTGTAGTTTCTTTAACCAAAAACTGAAAGTTTCAGCTAGACCCTGAATGCTGTCCACTGGTGCTTTTGAGTGTTCACTATTAGTTTGGTCATTGAATGTTCTCAAGAACTAGCCCAAACTTTCAACTTCTCCTGTAGTCCTCTGTACCATAAAACCCCTTTTGCACTTACGGTAGATGATCGCAACAACTTCCTAAAGAAAACTTGGCTTGGAAGAAACAATTCATTCACTCTACCCTCATCTATTGTCATACATTAAAAATAGAACACTGATTAAAGATTTAAAGATGAATTCCAGGAAAGAAACAACCATGCTTGTATATATTTGTAATTCAAAATCTTATATATGTATTGCATGATGAAAGAACAGTATTCCTGTTAATCGATCATTTTTTGGGTTAACAGCTTTTGTGTTCTGAGAGCTGAGTAAAATAATTTGTTTTAAAGCTATTAGTTGTTTTGTATTTAATATGCTTTTAAGTGCTTTTTATGCGAGAAAAGTATTTGTAAAAGTTTCCTGTTAATTCCTTTGGAAATATAACTGACAGCTCTTAAAAAAATGAACTCATCAGTGTTTTCAAAATTCACATTAAAATATGTAAAAATATTGCTTTCATCAATTTTCAATTAAAAATGATTATTATGCAGACTTTCATACACTTTCATAACTCAGTTTTTTATTGTTTTTAGCTACCGATGCAAATGTGAGGAATGAAAGTCTTTCATCTGTGCAACAGCTTGGCATTAAAATGACTGTCAGGTATAATATAGGGAAATATCTCCCTTGTGCATTTCTAGAATTTGTTTTATCTGTCTATGTGCTTAATAGTATTTAACTTAACAACCATTTTGTATACTTTAAATGCAGAATTTATCATTCATAAAATGATAACCTTGTTTTTGAGTCTATTGGCACATGATTAAATTACCTCTGCAAGTAAATCGGTTACAGTTCATTATTATTCCAGAGGCTAATTACGGTGTGTTTAAGCCCCTATGACTATCATGTTTTTTCCAAGAATAACACTGTAAATACCAGCCCATTGGTAGCACAATCATACTCTTTTCTGACATGTGATTAATTCTGTGGTGATGAGTACAAAAGTACCTTAAGGATAGATGCAGAAGTTAAAATGGATAAATCTCAATTATTATAGTTTGAATTTTTAATACTCAAATTGTGATTTTTCAGAAGAAATGGGCAAGCTAAACAGTGGAGGAGGTGTTAAGGACTGAATCTTAGAAACCTCCCTTTCTTATTAAAGGGGATCTTGACACTGTCATTTTTCTTTATAGGATCATCTTCAGAATCAAGTATAAAAAAGACTTTTGTGAGAGCTTTTAAATAGGCTGAGCATTTTTATAAATTAAAGCATGATAAAACTGATATTAATTCTAGCTTGCACATCTATATCATGTAACTCTTTTGATTATGTTTTGTTACCCTCTACCTGCTTTTTATAAAAATATTTTATAATGTTCCATTTCTATTCTGAAATGGAATCTATAGATAATATAAGCAGGCTAATCACATATTTTCAGCTCTATAGAATATTCGCAAGAAATAAATGGAAAGTGATTTATAACAAAATGTTTGACTACAGTCTAATAAATAGCTGCCATCCATATGTTTGTGGCTATGGCAGCTACAAATGCAGACTGATTTTGTGTTGATGTCTCAAATACCACAAGCAGTGTTGCCACTGGCAAAGAGGCTTTCCAAAATGGTGAGCAAGTATTAGTAAGGTGTCGAACAAAACAAAAGTACTGTCCTTCCTCAACTAACACATAGGTGCATTTAGTGTATGTTTATTTTATTTTTAAAAAAATATAGATATTTATGTGAAACAGAATAGTTTTAGATGATTCTAAACAGCTTTTTCATCCATACAAGTAACAAATAGAATATTGGCAAGTTGTCACTGGTACAGGATTGTCCCATGTCTAACCACCTGACCCTTGCTGAGTACCAGTAGTGCCCCAGTCACTATGACAATCAAAAATGGTCCCATAAATTTCCAAAATGGCCCCTTCATTTAGGAACATTAGACTGGATGAACTCTAAAATTACTTCTGTACTTAACATTCTATAAAACTAACCTATTGATATTGCATGTTTTAGATTAAATTTAAAAAATGCTTATATTCTACTCATCCACAGGGTATCATCATTTTGTTTTCTCATTACTGTTTCATCTTCCTTTAAAGTTACCAGTATTTACCAGATGAATACTGCTAATGCAAATATATCATAACCATCAGGATCATATATGGAGAGTTAATCTTTCCTGAGTGCTCTATTTAAAATAGTTATGCTAAAAGTAGAAATTTGAAAACTTTTTAAAACCTTGAGATCTCAAGCAGAATACACTTTGATGGATTTTTAAAAAATGAATGTTCAATGCAAAGCCTGATATTTTTCATTTTATATGTTTTATGGGCTTTTAACATAGGTATGGCAAGTTCCTCAACTTGTTCAAAGATGATGCAGAAAATGATCTTACCTTGGTTTTAAAGCACTGTGAAAGATTCCTGAGACAACAGCAAGATTCTATAAAATCTTCTCTTCATATCCTTTTGATTAGATTCACAATAGTTGAACTTCCTTCATGTGTTTTTCATAATTCTTTGGTGAGATACCTTGACACATCTATAGTAAAATAAGCTATGTTAGTGATTTGTTACAATATATTCTTACTGTATTTTCTGTATTTTTAAATGTGCATTTTATTGAGTTTTAATCATTAGATTCAGTCTTATTCATTGAATCTTAAACTGAATAAAGTTATTAGAATATATTTTCAAACATAATAGGTTTTGCAAATTCAGAATAAGGCCATTACTTTTTGTTTATTGTATCCATTTATTATTTCATTTGAATTGGTTATCTTTCAGAAATGAGGTTTGACTTGAAGAAAAATATGTATACAAACAATTTGCATTACTGGATTCTAAAAATGTGTAGACTTTATTATGCTTGGTTATGTTAGTCCTTTAGCAGATAACTTCAAATACAGAAAAGATGGTATGATTGTGTTAATGACTTGAGCAAGTAGATTTTCACAAAGCAGGTAACTGTCTCTTCAGTTGCTATTGCCATTGACCTCTACTAGACATGTAAGCAAAGAGTACATTAAAATAGTAATTTTGTAAGTGATTCCTTTTTCATTAATAAAGATTAATTTTACTTCAATAGCTTCTAAGTGGTTGAAAACTCAATGAGGACTAAGTGTCATTATTATCTTTCCTGATAGAGATAATGGAAATGAATATCATTTTTTTTTTTTTTTTTTTTTTTTTTTTTGAGACAGAGTCTCACTCTGTTGCCCGGGCTAGAGTGCCACGGAGTCAGCCTAGCTCACAGTAACCTCAAACTCCTGGGCTCAAGCAATCCTTCTGCCTCAGCCTCCTGAGTAGCTGGGACTACAGGCACGCGCCACCATGCCCGGCTAATTTTTTCTATATATTTTTAGTTGGCCAATTAATTTCTTTCTATTTTTAGTAGAGACGGGATCTCGCTCTTGCTCAGGCTGGTTTCAAACTCCTGACCTTGAATGATCCTCCTGCCTCCGTCTCCCAGAGTGCTAGGATTACAGGCATGAGCCACCACGCCCGGCCATGAATATAATATTGTAAGATTTCCTTAACTGTGTTTTTCAGTCTGCCTGCAAGGGAGTTATACTGGCCATGACTGGTTTGTATCTTCTCTGTTCATGATAATGTTGGGGGACAAAGAGAAAACAATCCAATTTCTTCAACAGTTCTCCAGGCTTTTGACCTCTGCTTTCCTTTGGTTGCCAAGACTGCACATTTCTGTAAGACTTTTTATTCTGTTTTTAAAAGAGGGTTTGAAATTTTAAGGAACATCGTATTTAAATTCACTGGATTATTATTTTATTTGTTCAGGGCTGTAATAATTTATATTTGTTTTTCAAACTGCTTTTTGACTTTATCTCTTTGAAGATATAAATCTGACATTTTCTCAAATACTTGATGTCTTATATAACAATAACTAAATGAAAGATTAATGCTCATAGAAGCATTTTCATGAAATAGAAACATAGAAGCTTAAAATTACTAAATTTTAAACTTGTTTGTAAGTTATATGAGTTAAATTCTGTATGTGAAAAAAGGACTATTGAATGGATATTTTTTATTGCTTTATTAGAAAGAATTTCTTTTTGGTTAAATTACAGTATAAGAAAATCATTAAGTGGAAATAACTATATTTCAGTAGAAGAAAAAAGCACTCATATACATTTTAGAAATCTACAGAGTTTTTTTCAAGGTATTGTAATGTATTTTAAAGGATTTTACTACTCTTCTGAGATCTCACAGGGAGAAAACTGCCAACTGTATCAGCTATGCTAATACTTCCCAAACATTTTCCATGACATGTTGCATTTTAATAGTGAAATCACATCATACTTACGAAGGATAAGTTAAGGGTACTGGTTGATATCTATGTGGTGTTAGATGAAAACATTTATTAAGTGTTTTTTATAATATATATTCATGATAAGGAAAATAATTCAAGGAGTACATTAAATACTGAACTTTTATAATTTTATAAATTGAAATTTATACAGCTTAAAATAGCTGTATGCAATTACTAAAAAAGACTTTCCAATTCTTTCTCTTCACCATAATGAGAAATTTGGCTCCCATGAACTGAAGGGAAGAAATGGTAAAAAAGTATGTACCAGTTTTTCTCCAATCAGTGGAAACTGTTTTCCGTTGTTCTCCAAACAGTGGAACTGTTTTCCTGCTATTAAACGGAATTTCAGCAATGTCATTTCTTTAAATTGTACTTGAAGATGATAAAAATCTTACAGATTTTCCACTCTTCCATTTACAAATGGAATGTTGAAAATCTTTTGATAATGGGTACAGATTTTGAGTCCAGTCATTCCTTTTCCTGTCAAATATTTTAAAATAATACCTACCACTCTGCTTGTCTTAACAGTTCTATTTTAGTGTTCAGATTAAGACACGGCCTAAACATCACCAGTGAATCATGTTAAACCATAATTTTCTTAAGTTGCATTTCTACTTTGAACCTATAAACTTTTTAATAATACATTTTTTATAACATCAGCAATCTTGTGTTCTGATAGCATTTCTTCCCATAAAACTGAAAACAGGCAGACTCTAGCAGCTTAGATTTTATTTGACTTATTTCGATAGCATCCTTTAATATGGAATATAGATCTATGAATGGGATGGAGCGACATATTACTGGAATCTCAGTTTTCAGAGTGAACTCTTGATATAAAGCCTTGACATCTTTCTATTGGTGCAGCTATACTGTCAGTGAAGACTTATGCAGTACCTCCCACATCGTCATTTTTTATTTTCAAGTACAAATACATCAAATTGAGTGCTTTATTACCAGTAGTTTGTTTTAGTGCTTCTTTGTAAAACAAATAACATTCTGTTAGGATTCCTCTACAGGAATTCTATCTGGAGTTGTTAGCTATATGTTGTTATTAATATCTGTACAGTCACTGCTCCATAGTATGAATGTTTTTGATTTAATCTTTTGAATTGGTATTTGTTCTATGCTACTTGACTTGGTAGTGCATTGAATAATAGTCTTAACATATAAAAAGTGTTACCTTTTCTGTTTCATTTGTTCCATTGTCTCGAACAGTGTACTGATAGTTTATATGAAAGTTAATAAAATAAGTAAATCTGCAATGTGGAGACAAACACTTTGGCTTTAGCTATTAATAGTAGAAATTTGTCTACCTTCCTTAGCTCAGTCTCATGTTACTGTAATCAGCCTCAATAAGCATCAATTTGTTTCCCCAAATCCACTTGACCCAATCTCATTACCCTGTTTTTTTCCTTACTATTTTTATGTAGCCTGTATCAATTCCTGGTGTATTATTTAATTTATGTATTTATTTTCTGCAAGGACAGGATTTTCTGTTTTGTTCTCAGATGTGTCCCAAACTATGGCCCATAGTAATCACTCAACAAGTATGTGTTGAGTGTGTGAATTAATATTTAAATAGAAATACGTAAGGCACAGTAAGCTTTTATTCTTTACAAAATATGTTTAAAGATATTAGAATCCCTGTGTTCATAAGAATGTTTTAAACAAATTACCTTAAAAATGTTTAAAAAATAAGCCTAGAATAAGCAAAACAGGAATTAATGAAACATTAATTTGAACTTCTTAAAATTTTATAAACTGTGACTGTACTGCTATATGAGATAAAAATAATTTGAAAAATTTACCCTTTGACATCATTTAGATCAAAAGAACCCTTTAATGTATTGATTTAATTATGTATAGTTAGTGTTTTTAAGAAAAAACAAACTTCTAAATGATAAAACAATCATTCTTTATGGAATTTCATCAAGAACCAGAGTTTGGCCAAATGTTAACACTGAAACCACTAATAACCTGATAGATTTGAAAAAAGCAAGAAATTATTTTATGTAAGAAAACCTAATCTTGAAGAATAATTTTAATAAAAGTGACAATTATACATGCCTTCTCTGTCAATAAAAATATATGGAAAAGGAAAACAAATTAAATGGAAATAAAAGCTGGAGTATTTTACATGCACATATAAACAAAACTCCACTGATGATAAATCAGGTTAAAGTAATACTCAAATGAACTAGTATAGTTCAACAGGAAGGTCATGTATTATAATAGCTGCAATATAAGGTAGCTACTAAGAGCCTTCTGCTTCTCATAAAAAAATAATTACCTGTATCTGAAAGTTGACAAAGTTAAAAATTCTAATGAAATTTAAATATAAATTTATATTTTATAGTCATTAGCATGTCATGGCACACTTGTAATCCATTTGCAGAGCATGAGGTAAAGTAAGTCATGTGACCAATGACTTGGAAAGAGGACCAGTGTCAAAACCCACCCCTTCCCTTTCTCATATATGACTTTAAGTCTTATACATATTTGAGCATTCTATTTTCCTTTTTTGTTTTTTCCTGAGAGGAGAAAGACTTATGTTTTCTGGAATTATAGAATTAAAGTTTTGAAAAATTTTCTGTTCACCCCTATGCATGATGCACAATTAACGACGACATTGCTGGTAAAGCATAGCCCATCCTTTGCCCATGGATTCCCAGAGGTGGAGGACTGTATTGGATCAGTTTGAATTGATTGGAGAGTTTAAAATCTTTTAAGAGGGTCTTTCTACTTAATTCCATAGCATCACAGAACTAGATTATTCTTAGTATCAGAAATAAAATGACTCATCCGAACTACCTATCATGAAAGAAAAAAAGTAAGACTTCTATTTTTTATTTTTAAGCATAAATTTTAATTTTTAATCACTAAAATAAAGTGTATTGTTTTATAAAATCTTTCATGTTATTCCCCTTTCTAGTATCTTCCAAGCCCGTATTTTTATAGATGATTTTTTTTTGCAATTTTACTTTAGCATAGTATATATATTAGTTTATGTGTTACTTAGATGATGTTAAATGCTGTTATCCTGCAATGTGTTCTGCTTACTCCTATATTCTGATTAAGAGTTATTCTTTCAGAGAGTTGTGACTAAACAAATACATCAAAACACTAAAAGTATAGTAAATAATTTATAATTTGATGATTCAGAAGATGCTTTGTTATATTCATGTGACTCAGAACTGTCACTAGTTTTACGAACATTTTTTACTGTAAATTAGAGCTATGAAATGGTAATTAATAGATCAACCAATAAAACTTTTATTATGAATGAGTTTCCCATGATTACATTATATAGTCATTAGTATCTTGTTGTCAATCAGTCAATATATTGGGCAACTACTCTATGCAAAGTTTGGTGTTAGAGCTGTGTTGGTTTCCAAAAGTATGGCATAATTTCTTCCAACAGAATATAATTTATAAGAGTAGAACTGTTGCCTCATGTTACGAGTACATTGCATAACAATGGCTTATTTTCTTTGAGAATGTAATTAACCTATTTTATTTATCTCTTATTGGACCTACTATAAAGGTATTTCCTATACAACATACAAAAGATACTGTGTAAGAATCATTTCCTATACATAGAACTCATACTATTATACATGTATTTAGAAAATTATTACCTAAGTTTGCATGGAAAATTAAAACATACGTATGAATTGATTTTTGCTTTTAAATCTTTATTAGATTTATTCATTCTACAAACAGTCATTAGTGAAACATTGCATATTTAGCAAAAGATAAATCAGTGGATACTAATTTTCATTCAGTCCATGTTATTATTTTTAACAACTCAACAGAAAGATTTTGTCATAGTCATCAATATAAAATTGACTACATGATTTAATGTAATAGTCAATGTACTTTCCATGTCTTAATTCATTAATATACAGAATTAATGTTTTTTTCATATACTGTGAGTTATCTCTTGGAGAACCTGTCATAAAAATACATATTCTATATATATATTCCTACAAATATATATTTAAGTGTGAAATAATAAATCATTTATTATGATAAATGATAAAACAGGGAAACCACTGATAAATCAACTTGCTGGTTTCAGAAACTTTAATATATAACTCAAACCTGAATCCATAAAATCATGTCAGCATTAGCAAGAAAGTTTGAAAGAAATAAATATTCCGTATTTTAACTCAAATGAGTTTAATTTGTTTTAATTTAAAAGTATTAATTTTCATCAAAAAAACTTAAGAGTTGTCCAATAAAGGTAAGAAAATAAAATGCCTTTTTGAAAGTCTCTTAATTATATAAAGTCTTCAGATATAATTTGATTATCAATTTTTTTATTGATATAATTGCTAGTTGAAGTTTTTCTAGACATAATTATGTCTTCAAGTTTATTTTTTTTAAAAAGAAATTGTGGATAGATGTTGGATTTACAGTAGGAATAATACATTATTGATCATTTGCAATGATAAATTGTAATCTAAAAACTAAATTGAAAAAATAACCAACTTTATGAAGAAATTGCTGAAAAATGTGTTTGTAAATATATGTGTATATATTTATAAATGTATAATATATAAATATACATATAAAATATAGTTAAATATGGGTATAAAAATATGAAAATAAAAATAAATTTTATACAAAACAATTGTCCTCAGAACTTTGATGGGAATGCATTATGTGTTTTTTCCTAGTTTTAGAAGTGAGTTTCTTTATAGAGTTCCCAATTTGGGTTATTATTAATTCAGATTCAGATTTGAATTAATATCAGCATAGAAAAAGGGACTAGACAAATATCTTCAAGAGCTGACAAAGCTAAAACCTTTTAACATAATAGAACCATTAGCCAAAGCCAAGAATATTAAGCATATTGAAATACACTTAATATGAAACTGTAAAGCATTTATTACTCATATGCTTATATATATATTTGTTTATTCTTTCATTCAACACCCTTTCTCATCATTCTGCTGGGATTTAAGTTGCCAAAATTACAAAGTACTGACTTTACTTGTATGTCTTGGAAGTATACAATACTGCCTTTATCAAGATTTATTCTTTTTACAGTGTTTAACATTCTGACTTATTTACATAATTATAATATTTGCAATAACTTATTATGCCAACACATTAATTTTGAAGCAGCAATTCACAGCCAAAGAAAAAGGTTTAGAAAAGTATATGTTTATTTTAAATAATATGCATATTCATTATTTAGTTCTCAATTTCTCTCTTTTATGCAGAGGTACCTACCTGTTGACACTGTAGCATCTGGCATCCATCCGATATATTTTTGCAGCTCACATTATATTGAAATGCTACTGAAAGCTGAGGTGCCACTTGTATTTTCAGCTTTTCACATGTCTGGTTTTGCACCATCACAGGTAATCCATAACGGCGTAGCGTTTCTTCAACTCCCGTATCAGTGTCTTTAAAGAAAATTACATTCTCATCAAATATAGGAAATACATTTAAACTAATAAAAGTGTGTATTGAAATCCCCAAACTGGCTTTTTATCCTAGGCCTGTTACAATATAGGTTTCCTTTATAGTGATCTCTAGTATTCAGAGTTTCAGCTATTCAGGGCACTGTTTCTGAAAGTCTATGACATGCAGGCTTTTAATGGAGATAATGCTTGCTTCATAATGCTAATGTAAGGATTAACAGATGTAACAGAGGGCAAGAATTCTTAACAACATTGAGTGTTTGGTATGTGAGATACTGAGTCTTATCTAAAAAGAAAGCCCAGCTGATTAATCTGTGCCTCAGCCTTAGTTTCTGTCATTGGATCTGGGAAGGTTTGATGTTTTTTCTAGGGCCTGGAGATGTGCAGCACACATCCTCTGGTCGTAAGCAATAGTGTCCACAGATGTCCCCCTTTTGTGCATACCAGTCCTTTGTTGGTGGATGTGTGTATTGTTTCTTCACTATGTTATAATAAGCCTATAATTAATATTTTAAAGTTTAAAGCTTTTCCTGTTTTTGAATTAAATCCTCTCTTCAGGTTGGAGTCTAAGAAGGCAGTAATACTTATCAAAAAATATAAATACTTCTAAAGCTATAGACTCATTATCAAATAACTTTCATTTTATTCTAACAGAAGGACGAGAGTACCTATTTTTCATGTATGGGTGTATGGCTTTTTCAAAACCAATCACTAATTTAATACGTGAAAATTGTTTTTTTTTTAAATTTTGTGTATCTTTGAACATTAGCAAGTTTGATTATATGCCCATAGTTAAGTAGTTGAATTTTTGTGTTAACTGCCTACTTGTCTTAGTGTGTTATTTATTTGTATGCTATTTAAAAGTAGCATCTACTGTGAAAATCTCTTTGATTCCAGAATTATATACGTATTTTACTTCGACTTTATATTATGTCTTAATAATGAGTAAGAATAAGCCTATCATTTACTCCCCTCCTTTTCTCAAAAAAGTTAATTTAGCTAATTTTACCTATTGGTTCCTGTACATATACTTTGGAAACAATATTGGGCATTTGAATTTGGATGGGATTTAGATTGCTATTTTGTTAAATTATAAGTTACTTTGAGAAAAAATATGTTCTTACCATATGCAGTCTATCTAGGAACATAGGAAGTTTTTCTATTTGTTTGCTTTTTTATTATATTTTACTAAACTCGTATTTTTTCCCATATAGGTATGGTACATTTCTCATTAGTTCTTGCTAGATTCGTGTAATTAGAGATCTTTGTTTCAATTTTATTTTCTCTTTGGTTATTGTTAATAATTAGTAAAGATATGTTTTTTATATTCATTATGTTGTACGTTTTTCCTAGACTTGTGATTTTGTTTTTTATTTTTGTAATAATTACTTTTGCTTTATTTTTACTAAATGATCTATTTCTTCCAAAATAATTCTATATAATAATTGCTTACATGTTTTAGACTTCAGTTATTGAGAAATCATCCAGCATTTTATCATTAAGTAACACCTATTTATTGGAGAGAATTATTCCATGTAAAGCTATAGAAGAATCTTTCTAATCTTGGTTTGTAAAATATTGAATTTTTTAAATTAAGTTAGAAAGTTCAATTTTACCAGTTTCCTTTATGGTTAAGATTATCTTGATCTTGCAACTTATTTTACCTGTTTATGTGACATATTGGTGAATTTCTTAATAGTAAACTATCTTTGCATTTCCTTGGATTTACCCTACTGGGAATCTTTTCCTCTTAATTAGACAGTAGTTTTTCTTGACGTTATGATATATGCTTTTGCATTTATTTTTAAAAGCCCTTATGTAATTTATTACATTTACTTATATGAGGTTATTCTGCTTGTTTTAAATTTCCTAAAGTTAATAAGAAATTTAAATATAACAAAGAATTGTGTGTAGTAGAAAGGAGCCCTCTTCCTTAGCCAATTTTGGCAATTGCTATACCTAAAATACTTCTGGGAACTTTGAATCACAAAATTTTTAAGTCTGATTGCAGGCAGTTGCTTAAATATTTACCCTAAGCTTAATAATCCATTCTTTCTATTCTTCTAAAAAGCTAAGGTAGGAGCCATATGTTCCTGAGAGTTCCTTTTTGCTACTGTAGTCTTGATTAGTTACAATGTGTAATACTTCCATTATTATGAGTGCCCAACATATAGTCTTTGGTTTAAAAATGGACTTCCAAAGACTATAGGAAAAACCTGAAATATCTCAGACTTTCCTGTATCAATTAGTGATTAAAAGGAGAATATCTATCAATTTGATATATCTTTATCAATTTGATATATATTTATCAGCTTGATATACCTTTGTCAACTTGAAACTGCATACAAGTAGCATATTTGTTTAATAACAACCACTGCATTATTTTGGAGCAGTAATGCTATTCTTTTTTCTTAAATTAACATAAAAATGCCTTTTTAATGGTTCCCTATGTGAGCTAATCATTTTAAGAAACCATGTCATTGCTCTGTTGATATTATTTGCCATTTTATTGCTAATTATAAAATATTAAAATAGCTTTAAGTAACTAAATAGTTATATGTGATTATTTGGATACAAATTTTATGTTTCAGAGCTTATTCATTTTGATCTAATTAGGAGCAGTGCTTTTTGAAGTTGTGTATTTTTAGGCATTAAGGGATTGGTTAATTAGTGAAGGATTTGTGGGCAGGTTGCTAAATGAAGTACATAGATCTCCAAAGTAAAAATAAGCTCAACTAGAGTATAAAAATTAAATATAGTAAGAAATATATATTTGTTAAAGTTTCTTTTAGGAATAACTGAGATTATAAAGAAAATAGAAATTTGAATATATATTCTTATTAGAGGAGTAACAGAAAATCACATGTTCTAATTAACTTTTTGACCAATTCTATACTTTGTTAAAAAATCTTTATTCTATTTTGTTCATTTTCCTGCCTCAGAAGTACCATATATCTTTAATGATTCATCTGTTATAATTCCTTGGGGTCACCATCCTGCATATCATTGATTATTGTACCATACTGTTTCAGCAAATGGGCTAACATGGATAATCCCCTGGATATAATGTAGAAAAAAAAGTGCTCGTTTTTTTCTCATTTGCTGTTTTTCCCCCTTATTATGAAAGCAGGATTATAGAAAACTGTTTTCTGTGACCATGCTTTCTGAAAATGTAAAATTATATAAATGCAGAGCAGAACGTCAGGATAAGGGATGCCCTTCGTTCACAGTCAGATTCATAAATGTGTATGTCCCAGGCTTCTTCTCATGTTGCTAATGTTGCTACTTGAAAGGATATACTTTCTCTCTTCCTGTGAATAAAAACTGTTACTCCTAGTTCAGCACTCTTCCAGGGAAACAGTGTTTTGAAATTTTTCTATTTTAATTTAGTAATTTCGAAGTATCTTACAAATATAATCACAATAGCAGATAAAATTTCTGCCAAGAGGTGCATATGTTTTAAAGGATATGTCTGCCTTTAAGTGTAAACCCCATGAGAGCAAGGACTAAGTATCTTTTGTCCACTTAAAAATTATAATAGTACCCAGTATATATTAGGTACTCAATAAATATTTGTTAAATGAATCTGCACCTTGATTATAGCATAACATTTATATAGCACTTTATATTTTCAAAGTGCTTTCAGTTATAGTCCCTCATTTTTCCTCCTCTAAATTTCCCATGTGATAGAAAAAAATAGTTATTATTTCCATTTAATAGAAGAAAAATACAGTGTATGGAAAACAATGCTTGAATGTATATAAGTGCCAGAAAATTGCAGCTGCATTAGAAACTATGTATAATAATGAACTTATGCAGATTTTAGGTTGACTTTCTTTTAACCAATATAGATGATGGACAGAAGATCTGACCCATTATCTTTGTCTAACTTACCAATTACTCTTGAAACTGACAATTGAATGGGGACTGCTTTTTCTCACTGTGGGAATCATTTGTATTTATTTTCATTCTTCAATTGTTTCTCCTTCTTTATTTATCCAGAGACTCTAATTTTCATTAATACCGCATGGCTGTAAGTTGACTGGCATTAATAGCTGTAGCAAAGCACAGAGACAGAGAATCTGAGAGCAGTGCAGTAGGAAATTAGAAGAATTGCTTCTAATTAATATACTACTGACTACTTTAAATTGCCTAGTCAAGTGGGAGCAGGAGATATTTCCTTCTCAGTTCAGTAGAGCCATGTTACATGGATTTTCCAGGGGAGATTGCAACAATGGAAGTTTGTTGATGTGTATTCTGCATGCCAACATACTCCCTGGGTTCAAATTTTGGGAAAAAAATTCTATTAATGCCAAGTGAACAATAAAGTTGTGACCAAGGAGAATTTAATATATCCTGCATGTTGACAAATATTTGGAATTCAAATATTCTGACTCAATATTGAATTTGTAGACTCTATAGAAAGATTTTAGAATATAATAGAAGATAAGCATTATTATAAAGGAAAATCTTATACCTGAAAAGAGAATTGCAATAACAAAAACAAAATTTAGATGGCCATACAGTTGGCATTATCAATAATAAAAGAAGAAATATGACCAGAAGGTGTGATGAAAAGATATGACCCTAATGGCTAAAAATTAAAAAGTTAATTGTTGATATGAGTAATAATGTATAAAAAATAAAAATTCAATAATACCTTCTGGTATAGGCTGAATTGTGTCCCCCAGAATTCACATGTCGAAGTCCTAACTCCCAGTCCCTCAGAATGTGACAATATTTAAAGTAGTAATGAAGTTAAAATGAGTTCATTAGGTTAGACCCTAATTGAATATGACTGGTGGGTGTCCTAGGAAATTTGGACACAGACATGTACCAAGGGAAGCCCGTATGAAGAAACAGGGAGAAGTCAGCTATCTGCAAGCCAAGAAGAAAGGCCTTAGAAGAAATCAGCCCTGCTAACAGCTTGACATGGGACTCCTCCAGAATAGGGAGAAAATTTTTGTTGTTGAAGCCACCCAGTCTGTGATTCTCTGTAACACCAGCCCTAGCAAACTAATATACCATGTTAAAGTCAGTTAAAAGCCAGAATCAGCATGCCAAAAGTTGAATCAAGGATATAAAAAACAACTTTTAGAACCTATTCAAGAAGGTATTTTTAGAAGGACAAAATGATAGAACAAAAAAGTGAAATTTGTATATCTTCTATACCTATGACAAATTGAGGTAAGCCATCATATCTGTTCCCTTTTTCCTTACCCACCCCCCAAGAAAACCTTAAGACTAAAGAGAAAGAGGTTCAATGAAGACTATCTTTCTTTAATGATAATTTGTAAATCATGAATGAAAATTAAAATATTAGAAATTGCATTAGTTTGTTAATGACTGCAGTAATAAATACCATGGACTGACTGTCTGAAAATCTTCTACACAGCATAAGAAATAATCAACAGGACAACCTACAGAATGGGAAAAAATATTCACAAACTATACATCTGACAAAGGTACTAATATCCAGAATCTACCAGGAACTCAGATGAGCAAGAAAAATCCAAATAATCCCATTTAAAAAGTGGACAGACAACATGAACAGACTTTTTTTTTTAAAGAAAAGATACAAACAGCCAACAAACATATGAAAAACTGCTCAACATCACTAATCATCACAGAAATGCAAATTAAAATGACAGTGAGATACCACCTTAACTCAGGCAGAATAGCCATTATTAAAAAATCAAAACACAATAGCTGTTGGCATGGATGCAGTGAAAAGGGAATGTTTATACATTGTTGGTGGGAATGTAAATGGAAAACAGTATGGAGATTTCTTAACTAAAAGTAGATTTACCTTTCAATCCAGCAATCCCCCTAATGAGTATCTACCCAAAGGAAAAGAAGTCACTCTACAGAAAGGACATATGCAATCATGTTTATTACAGTACAATTCACAATAGCAGAGATATGGAATCAACCTAAGTGCCCATCAGCCGAGGAGTGGATAAAGAAAATGTGTGTATGTAAGTAAGGGCTCTTCAGAAAGTATCCAGCCATTGTTAATATAACAAGAACCATTACATGGCCGGATACTTTCTGGACAGCCCTCATACACCATGGAGTACTACTTATCCATAAAAAAAGAATGAAATTCTGTATTTTACAGCAACTTGGATGGAGCTGGAGACCATTATCCTAAGTAAAGTAATCAAGAATGGAAAACCAAATAGCCCATGTACTCACTTATAAGTGGGAGCTAATGAACTGGTACACAGCAGCATGTAGGGTAGTATATGGACTTTGGACACTCAGAAGGTGGGATGGTAGGTGGAGGTTGAGAAAATAAAAACTATTAGGTGCAATGTACACTATTTGGGTGGTGGGTACACCAAACATCACCATTATACAATTCATCCATGTAATCAAAAACCACTTGTATACCCCTAAATCCATCAAAGTTAAAAAACTGCACTCACACAGCAGAAGCTCACGGTCTCCAGGTTTTAGGAGAAATCCTTGGAATGAAAGCTAGCTGTGGTTCTTACCTGCTTCACTGGGTTCCTGTTTTCACTTTGTTTTGGGCCTCCAAATGCAACTCAGTAATTGATTTACAATTTTTTTTTTTTACAAAAGTGCTTTATCCAGAGTTCCATTTCTGTAATGGAATAGGTCAAACACTATACAGAGTTTAACTTAGATAAATTTTGAATATAGATACGAAATTTATATTCAATTCCATATTATTTTGTTAAACTATAAATTTTGTTAAAATGTAAAAAATTATAAATAAATACATTTTCTCACATTTTGGAGGCCAAAAGACTAAAATCAAAATATTAACAAAGCTGTGTTCACTCTGAAGTTGCTAGGGAGAGAACTGTTTCATGCTTCTCTCCTAGCCTCTGGTAGCCTTAGGTGTTCCTTTGGCTTATAGATGCATCTCTTCAGTCTCTCGTCTTCACATGGTGGTGGTCTCCGTGTGTCTTTTCATTGCCTTCCTGCGATGTGTGTGTGTCCATATTTCCCCTTTTTATAAAGACATCAGTCATATTGGATTAGGGCTCACCCTAATGACTTTATTTTAACTTGATTTCCTATTTTTCAAATAAGGTCACATTCTGAGGTACTTGACATTGGGGCTTTGACATACCTGAGGGAAGGGGGACTCAATTTGACCCAAAGCATTAATGATTCAAAATGTTAGCAATGTTAATAATTTCTATGACATCATTACTGGTTTTTTCCCTCCAACTTTTCTGTGTTTTCCACAGTGGGCCTGCATTGCTTTTTACAAGCTGAACAAATGTTACTCAAAAAATAAATTATTTAATAAAGAAAAAAGCTCTTTTATAAAAGTCTCATTTTTGAAATATTCTCTATATTAGTTTCTGGTTTTTATGTTATATAATTCTGTTCAATTTAAATTGTTTTCTGATTCAGCACAAGTCCATTTGCATTAATGTAACATTTAGCAATCTGTCATCTGCATAATTATACATCTGTGATTGTAGGTAGGATAGAAAAAAAACTCTCATCTCTGAATTAAAATAGTCTGTTAGCATTTGGTATCTATAGAGAGCAGATTGGTATTTTGGGTAAGAGGAGGACAGTGTGTATAAAGAAGACATTCAGCAATAGGTATATAGCTGTGTGAACACTATCAGTTATATACTTAAGTCCTGAATCCTAAGGCCATGAAAGTTTTTACACATTAAGCAAATAGGAGAAGCATCCTTGTTAGGATTCTATGAAGAATGTCTTTCTATTTTGATTAGATGTTAAGGTTTTCATTGGTTTTATGTGAGTTATTGGTTACTGCCTTTTGAAAGTCAAATGTGGCTTTATAAGCTTTTTAATGAACTTTTATTTTTTTTTTAAGATTTGCCTGCAATGGATAACTCAGTGTTTTTGGAATTATTTAGATTGGATAGAAATCTGCCATTATATTGCTACTTGTGTTTTCCTTGGTCCTGATTATCAAGTGTATATCTGTATAGCTATATTCAAACATCTACAACAAGACATTCTACAGCACACACAGACTCAAGATCTGCAAGTTTTCCTGAAAGTAAGTATGTTTATATATAGGGAAAAATATTAAGAGTTAATAGCTAACTTTGGTTGCTTAATGTCAGATACTTTTCTAGACACTGGACCAATCCTACAAACAACCCTGAGAGGTAGGTATTATTATCATTTTAAAGGGAAGGAAACTGAGGCACAAAGTTAAATAAGTTAAAACTGTACAGCCAGAGTGGAGCTTGGATATGAAATTAAGCTGTCTAGAGCTAAAACTTTGCTCTTAACCACTATGCTGTGCCAAAAATAATTTTTTAAATATTCCTATGTCTAATTTGATCAATAAAGTTGAATTTATTGGTTTAGTACAAAGATTTGATACTTTTTAAAAATATTTAATATAATTTCCTATACCTTAATTTTTTATAATTTCTACAATTCCACTTGTATAAAAGGTTTTCATGAAAGATTGTTATCACACCTTTTAAACAATGTTTATGATATATAAGTATTTATATTTTAAAACAAAATATAATTGCTTTCTCAATCACATTAATGTGACTTTTGAAGTTCTGGACTTTAGGAAGTACGTGATATATAAATACATCCTAGTGTGCAGTTCTCAATGGAAATCCAATTATTTGCTTAAAGTTAAAAATGTTCCTTTGCATCTAAAGTATATTTCCTTATCCCCACTACCCTTGCCATCCTATAGGCACACACATACGTGCATACACTGAAACCAACATTTATCATTTCCTAGGTTTCTCAAGGTCAACAAATAGTTTCTGTGTAAATTAATTTTATTCTTCATATTAAATACTTGCCAGAGTTATTTTTCATTTAACGATGTTTTTGTTTAAATAAATGCCATTTTCCATTTTGTTCTGGGTACAATGCTATCAATTTAAAACTTAAAGGATTTTAAAAGGGTGGGGGTAGAGAGGAGATTATTACCTAAGTTCTAGTTAAATTGCTAAAAGTTGAATTGAGTTGGTTTAAATCCAAACTAAGAGCATGTTGGCAAGGGATTCATTTTAGCATGTGTCTAACCTTTTTGCTCTTGTTGTTTGCATTCATTGGAGGGATTAGAAGAAAATGGTTTTTTTGACTGGTACCATGACTTCAGGTTTTTTAGTCTTATTTTTGGTGGATAGATTTCAGATTCCGTTGATCTCTTTTGATGGGCAGTCATTTTTCTTATGGGATAAATACTAGTGTTGTTTACTTAAATATGTAAACAGATATGTGTTTACATATCTGTTTAACTACTCCATTAGACTCTGTAACAATATGGTTGTAAAGTATACAAATATGTATGCACCATCTTTTCACTTATTTGTGTAATAATCAATAATGAAATGTTGATTAATGAAGTAATTTTATTCTCCCTACCCTAGGAACAGCCTCTAAGTCAAAAATAGATACATGATTTAAAAATTCCTCATTCAATTGTAGCTATAGAGATTAAACATTAGAAATTATGTTTTATATTTTCTGATTCAAAATCTCATACAAAGGGAGAAAATGCATCAACAATTCTCCACATAACTACATACCACAATCATAATAATCTTATATAGATTATTTCATCATGTTATTCTATGACTCTACATATTTAATAATGATTACTTCCAAAAGAAGATACAGGAAACATTTTCCTTTTTATTATATATATTTATGTGGGCTTTATTTTATTTTGGGGGAATGAGCCATACTTCCTTAGTAATAAAACTTTTTGAAGAAAAAATTAAATCATATAACAGAACAAACATTTGATTGTTATTAACAAGTTCAAATAATCAGGTCTAATTGAATTAGTTTTCAAAATATCGAAAACCACTGATGTTTTATGTTTTCAGTTATTATCAGTTATCCTGAGAAACTGTAGATAAAGAGGTAGTTCCAGAAGATTGAAAGTATGCAATTCCTTTCCTGATTTAAGTTTCATGTATTGACAGAAAGTGACATGATAAAAGCTTTGTTTTAGGAGTAAAAATCTACATGAAGTATTCAGTGTAGAGAAAATATCAGTCCATTCGTATTCATTGTGGTTTAGACTCAAGATTTTAAATTAGGTAATTGAGAGTCTAGAGTCGTTGCGTACATTTCTCTTAGCTCACTGAAGAGTTCTGCATGATTCTAAATCAATATACTAAAAAGACAAGTTGATTTCTTAGATCAGAAGGTGGTATGAACAGTAATAGGCAGCCTAGGTTTACTGGGAGAAAAACACTTGTTTTTTTCTCTTCTAATTAAAACACTGAAAGATTAGATGAATGCCATGGGTATAAGGTGATGTCAGCCAGGTATTGTCTGATTTTTTTCCCACAATATCCTTGTGGATACAAGAAGAATGTGAGTGGATAGTAGACTAGTTAAGTGCATTATTTCCACACTCCGGTGATTAATGGATTAGTACTGAGCTAGAAGGCAACCTCTGAAGGTGTGCTGAAGAGCTCAGTCCTTGGATCTGGGGACCTGGACACTTTTATCAATGACAGATGATGGTTCAGAAAATCTGTAGGCATCATAATTCTAGGGAGAAAAACGTCCAACAGAGTAAATATTCTGAAATACCTCAGCAACCCCAAAAATCTAAAGTTCCTCTCTCTCTCTCTCTCTCTCTCTGACTCATCCATAAGAAACATATGTACAGGTTTAGTGAGAGTTCAGTTTAATGGTAGTTCATATGAAGAAGTCCCAGTGTTTTAGCTGGCTGTGTTGCATTCCTCTCTAACATGCTAACAGGCTGGCAGTGATCTTGGTTTTAGTTTGTGCACTCAAACTTCACTGAAATGCTGGGTTAGGAAGAGATTGCCTTCTGTGCAAATGAGGCTGTGAAGGCTCAAAAAACTTAATTAAAATGCTTCAACTAAATCCTGCATATTATGACTAAATTTATAATTATGAAAAAAAATGAGATTAATTTCAACCCCATCAGTGAATTGTCAAGAGAGATTTTTTTTGTTGGTGTATTTGCAGCCACTGTTACCAGGCGTTGACAGGATAAGAAATGGAGATCATGAGAATTGATTAAATACTAAATTTTAAAATACAGAATATAGTAACAATAATTTACCATGTGAGGAAATGAATAAAAGATGTCCAATACAGTGTCAACTGTGTTTTGCAGATATGTTTTCTGCATTGTCTTTATATCACTTGATTCTACCTGGATTCAAATTCTAGCTTTATCACTCACTGTGTAAGCTTGTGCTCATTGCTTAAGATTTCTCATCATGTAGTATCATTAAGGAATTAAATGAGATGATATCTGCCAAATACGAGTTTCTATGTCCCTGTTTCATCTCTCTTTTTTCTTGCTTCTTTGTTAAGAAGATGATATGTAGAGAACATAGCAATGGAAATAAGATTTTCTGAGTCTGTAGCTAGATTTCAATTTACTTTTGCTCCCATTTTTCTATACTAATAATCTCCTGAAACTTCTTAGTATATTATATCGTAGTAATACCTGGCACTGACATAACCTTCACACCTTGGTCAGAAACATTCATTTATACTATATCTTACCAGGACCTATTCCCTCATTAAGCCAGCCAAGACTGAATCATCTCTCTAGTTATCACATACGTCCAAGTACTCTTCAGCTGAGTTTAAATCTTCAAGAACTGCATACTCTATTCCAAATCTGTAATACTCATATTCTGTGTAGAACCACACACACTATCTAAACTTCCCTGATCCCAAAGATCTCTTAGGGTACTTATGAAATTGATATATTCAGACTCCTTCCCAGACCTACTAAATCAGAATTTACATGGCAGAGGCATGAGTTGTCAGACTGTAGTATAAACTCTCAAGTAGATTGAAACGTTTAGAATACATAAAAATGTTCTTCGGTGCTTGTTAGTAAAGCAGAATCCAGAATGCCAATACCAGGGATTCAAAAGTTCTAGGGCTTTTCAGTCCAGGAATTTCTAATTTTATGAACACCCCAAGAGAAACATACTGGAAGAAACATTGCTTGCAAGTTGTTTGCATTTTTACCATTTTGACCAAGAAGAAAGTCTTTTTTTATATGATAGGTAAGACACAGGACACAAAAAGATCATCTATAGCATGAATAAAGAGCAGAGCTATGTTCATGAAACCCCCTTCTCTCAAGTGCTTCCTATGTAAGATTTGACATAAGGCAAATCCTTTAAGTCTGCAGTCCTCAACCCCTGGGCTGCAGATTGGTACCAGTATTAGCCTGTCAGGAATTGCCTGCACAACAGGAGATGAGTGGCAGGCGAGCAAATGAAGCTTCGTCTGTTTTTACAGCCACTCCACATCATAGCATAAGATCCACCTGTTAGATCAGTGGCTAGCATTAGAGTCTCCTAGGAGCATGAACCCTACTGTAAATTGTACATGCCAGGGTTCTAAATTGCA
>CAUYMX010120412.1:0-26197 GCA_963573855.1 Lepilemur septentrionalis
AAAAATTAGCCGGGCATGGTGGCACATGCCTGTAGTCCCAGCTACTTGGGAGGCTGAGGCAGAAGGATCATTTGAGCCCAGGAGTTTGAGGTTGCTGTGAGCTAGACTGACACCACGGCACTCACTCTAGCCCAGGCAACAGAGTGAGACTCTGTCTCAAAAAAGAAAAAAAAAAAGATACTAGAAAGAGAAGAGCAAAATAACCTAAAGCAAGAAAAAGGAAGTAAATCATAAAATTAGAGCACAGATTAATGAAATGAGAAATTTTAGAAACAGAGAAAATTTACAGAATCAAAAGTTTGTTCTTTGAAAAAAATCAACATAATTGATAAACCATTAGCTAGACTGAACAAGAAGCAAAGATAGAACACTCAAATTACTATAATAAGAATGAAAGAGGCTGGGCACAGTGGCTCACACTTGTAATCCTAGCACTTTGGGAGGCTGAGGCCAGAGGATCACTTCAGGCCAGGAGTTCGAGATCAGCTTGGGCAATAGCAAAACTCTCTCTACAAAAAGTAAAAAAAATTAGCTGGGTGTGGTGGTACACACTTGTAGTCCCAGCTACACAGGAGGCTGAGGCAGGAGGATCACATGAGCCCAGGAATTTGAGGTTGTAGTGAGCTATGATGATGCCACTGCACTCTAGCCCAGGCAACAGAATGAGACTCTGTCTCAAAAAAAAAAAAAAAAATGATAGAGGGCACACTCCTACTGACCTTACAGAATTATAGAGGGTTATATTGGAATGCTATTAACATTGCATGCCAACAAATTAGATAGCTTAAATGATATAGACAAATTTCTATTAATACACAAACTAATGAAATTCATGAAAAAATAGAAAATCCAAATAGATCTATAACAAGCAAAAGATTGAACTAGTAATCAAAAACTTCTTGAAAGGAAAATCCCAGGAACAGGTGGCTTCACTGGCAAATATAACCAAATGTTGAACAATAATCAATACCAAACTTTGACAGAACTTCCAAACAACAGAAGAGGAAGATACAATTCCCAACTCATTCTATTGAGCCAGTATTACCCTGACACTAAAATCAGGCAAAGGTATTACAAGAAATGAAAACCACAGATCAATATCTCTTATAAATATAGACACAAAGATCCTTAAAAAAAATACTAGCAAACAGAATCCAGCAACATATAAAAAGGATTATACACCATGACCAACTGTCATTTATTCCAGGAATGCAAGGTTGGTTGAATATAAAATCAACCAACGTATATAACATATTAATATAAATATAATATATAATATAAATCATTATATTAATATAAATTAATAAAGGACAAAAACATCATTGCAATATATGCAGAAAAAGTATTTGACAAAATCCAACAGCCTTTCATGATAAAGAAAAAAGCTCAAGAAAGTAGAAATAGAAGGGAACTTCCTCAACCTGATAAACAGTACCTGCCAGGAACCCACAGTTATCATCATAATAGGGAAAAACTGAAAGCTTTCTCGTTAAGGTGAGGAACAAGATAAAGATGTCTGCTCTCACCACTTCTATTCAACATTGTACTGGATGTTCTAGACAGAGTAATTAGACAATAAAAGTCATCCAGATTGGAAAGGAAGAAGTAAAATTATATTCACAAATGACATGACTTTGTTTATAGAAAATCCTAAGGCATCCAGAAAAAAAAAAAAAACATCGGAGCTAGTAAGTTCAGCAAGATTGTAGAATACAAGATCAATAAAAAAGTAAATTGTATTTATATACACTAATAATGAACACTCTGAAAATGAAATCAATAAAATAATTCTATTTACAACAAGCATCAAAAATAATAAAAGACTTAGAAATTAACAAAAGAAATATGAGACTTGTACACTGAAAACTACAAAACATCATCAAAAGAAATTTTAAAAGAACAAACTAAATAAAAAGACTATATTCATGGATTAATAGGCTTAGTATTATGATAGAAACACTCTCCATATTGGTCTACAGATTCAATGCAATCCCTATCAGAATTCCAACTGTCCTCTGGTTTGTTTTGTTTTTGAAATTGACAAGCTGATTCCCTATGAAATTACAAGGGACCCAGAATAGCCAAAACAATCTTGAAAAGAAAAAGAAAAATGTCAGAGGCCTCACAATTCAATATTTTAACACTTATTATAAATGTACTGTAACTAAGACAGTGAGGTACTGGAACAATACTAGACATATATAGATCAATGGAATAGAAATGAGGGTACAGAAATAAACTCTTACATTTATGGTCAACTGATTTTTGACAAGGTGTCAGGACAATTCAATGGAAAAAAATACTCTTTTTAGCAAATAATGGTGGGAAACCTGGATATCCACATGCAAAAGAATGAATTTGGATTCCTATCCCATATCATATACAAAAATAAACTCAAAATGGACCAAAGGCACTATAAAACTTTTGAGAAGAAAACATAGGGGTAAATGTCTGTGAACTAGGTTTAGGTAAAACTTAAATGATAACAACAACAAAAATAGATTTTATCAAAATTAAAAACCTTTGCATATCCAAAGATGCCATCACAAAGTGAAAAGATAACCCACAGAGTGGGAGAAAATTTTTGCAAACCATGTATCTGAAAAGGGTCTTGTATGCAGAATATCTAAAGAACGTAAGTCAAAAATAAAAAGACAACCCAATTTTAAAAATGGACAAAGGATCTAAATAAACATTTCCCCAAAGAAGATACAGAAATAGACAATGAAAAGATGCTCGACATCATGAGTCATTAATGAAATGCAAATCAAATCCTCGATGAGACATTACTTCACAACTATTAAGAAGACTGCAATAGTATTTTTTTAATGGAAAATAATGAGTGCTAGAGAGGGTGTGGAGAAAATAGACTCCACACAATGCTGGTGGGAATGTAAAATGGTGCAGCTAACTGAGGAAAACAGTTTGGTGTTTTTCACTCTGATAAACATAAAATTATCATATGATCCAGCAATTCCACTCCTAGGTATATACCCTAAAGAACTGAAAGCAGGTACTCAAACAGATACTTGTACACCAGTGTTCATAGTAGCATTATTCACAATAACCAAAAGATGGAAACAGCCAAAATGTCCATCAACAAATGAATGGATAAACAAAATGTGTTATTTCCATACAATGGAATATTATTCAGCTACAAAAAGTAATGAAGTATTGACACATGCTACAACATGGATGAACCTTGAAAACATTATGCTAAGAAAGCCAGACATAAAAAAACCACATATTATATGATGCCATTTATATGAAATGTCCAGAATAGGCTATTCCATAGAAACATAAAGTAGATTAGGGGTTTTTAGGGGCTGACAGCAAGGGGCTTTATGGGGTTTCCTTTCGGGATGATTCAAGTAATCTGGATTTAGATCACGGTGATGGTTGTAAAACTTGATCAGTATACTAATAACCACTGAATTGTACATTTTAAAAGGGTAAATTTTATAGTACGTGTATTTTATCACCATTAGAAAAAACAAAAAGGGAACTGACCAATTAAGAAGAATCTGCAACCTCAAATTCAAAACTAAATTTCCTATTGTTTGGTGTTATAGAGGTCATTGAAAAATTCTACCCTTTATAGATATGACTTGGTGTCCCCTCCTGGGAGAAGATAATATTTATAAGATAATTTTAAAAAGGAAAATTTTTAAAATTTTCTGCTTCAACTTGCCTGAAAATTATAATGCCAGCACATTGTTTACCTCATTACACCTAAGTCTCAGTTGTCTCAATCTTCCAAAAGAATTTTTCACAGATTTGCTTTCAGTACTCATTTAATCTGTGGAAAATGATTATACAAGGAGAAGAGCCATCGAGAAGATCCATCAAGAAGAAGCAGTATAGCTAGTTCTGATATGACAAGGGCCTATATGTACAGTTTTAGCACCTGAAGACAGACTGGAAGAAAGAGTTCAGTAAATGGTTCTTATTTGGCTAAATTCTTCGGGTAGAAAATCAAAATGATTCCTAAACCACGAATAAAATCTTGAAAGGTTATGGTTTTCTAGGGGAATTAAATTGACTCCTACTGTTAATAGTAATAGTGACTGTGTGAATGACTCTCTAGATACCAAGATGGAAAGTTGGCATATGAGGTTGTTATATTTCTGAAATTTCCATCATATTTCCAGCATAATCTTACAAAAGAAATTTGACCATCAAATGCTTTTGGGGCCGGGCGTGGTGGCTCAGGCCTGTAATGGTAGCACTCTGGGAGGCCGAGGGGGGAGGGTTGTTCGAGGTCAGGAGTTCAAGACCAGCCTGAGCAAGAGTGAGACCCCGTCTCTATTAAAAATAGAAAGAAATTAGCCAGGCATGGTGGCACATGCCTGTAGTCCCATCTACTCAGGAGGCTGAGGCAGGAGGATCGCTTGAGCCCAGGAGTTTGAGGTTGCTGTGAGCTAGGCTGACGCCACAGCACTCTACTCAGGGCAACAGAGTGAGATTCTGTCTGAAAAAAAAAATGCTTTTGGAACATAGCTATACTTTTTCCTTTAAACTAATGTTGCTGGCTTTCTATCTGATAAGTACAAATTCAACAACGTCTAAACCTGGTTAGTGATGTAATGGTTTATATGTTTTGATCTACAGGTATCTTAGGACATGTAATGTTTAGAAGCTTATTGTTACAAAAATAGAAGAAATGCAAATTCAAACCTCATTCCACATACATAAAGAAAACAAATGATTCTGTGGGCAGTCTCTCTATGAGGGAAATCTGTCTCTCGTGAGCTCTGAGTAAATGAAGAGCCCTCTGAGCAATGGCTATAGGGGTACAATGTTTACTCCAAATATTGAATTTACCAAGTCATTAATTCTCTTTACAAAGAACTACCTACTAGGCTTCCTGTTTGCATTACTCTTTGATATCACGTGAGGAGCCTGGAGTCCAGGACAGAGGGCAAATATGTCTTAAGCAGTTTGACTTTTAGTGTTGATGGTTTAAGCATTTTAACAATCCTTAAATCCACTCTTCTTTTTCTTGTTATTGTTTATAACCTCTCCATTTGGACATTGTTGTTTAGCTGTCCAAAAATAACTAGGCTCTACCTCTCTCAACATTTGCATTCATAAACCAGTGGGATTGTTTATTTAGTTGATGGCTTTTCCCAAGCAACTATCAAAAAACAGTATGGAGATTCCTCAAAGAACTAAAGTAGACCTACCATTTCATCTGGTAATCACACTACTGGGTATCTACCCAAAGGAAAAGAAGACTTTTCATCAAAATGACACCTGCACTCACATGTTTATTGCAGCATAATTCATAATAGCAAAGATGTGGAATCAACTCAAGTGCCCATCAGTTCATGAGTGGATTAATAAAATGTGGTATATGTACACCATGGAGTACTACTCAGCCATAAAAAAGATGAATTAATACTTTCTGCAACTATCTGGATGGAATTGGAGACCATCCTCCTAAGTGAAGTATTGTAAGAATGGAAAAACAAACACCACATGCACTCAGTATTAAATTGGAACTAACCGATGAGCACACAAGTGCACAGAGGGAAGTAAAACTCAGTGGAAAGCAACCAGGGGGAAGGAAAAATGAGGGGAGGAGAATAAACCAACCTAATGGGTACTATGAACACTCCTTGAGTGACAGGGACATCTATAGCCAGTACTTAAGCATTACAGAAGTGACCCATGTAACCTAAAACATTTGTACCCCCTTAATATTTTGAAATTTTAAAAAAGCACGTCCCAATTCTAAGTATTCTAATATGCTAAGAATCCCTGAAGAGAACCAGGAAATAAACCACTGATTGACATCAGAACTGTCTTCCTAATTGGTTGATGGATTATAAAGCTGGTTAATTGCATGTGGCCTTAAAAACATATACCCCAATATGTTAATTAGCAAGTGACTATAAACATTACCAAATTTTGTTTACTTTA
Organism: Lepilemur septentrionalis; assembly: GCA_963573855.1. NCBI lineage: Eukaryota > Metazoa > Chordata > Mammalia > Primates > Lepilemuridae > Lepilemur > Lepilemur septentrionalis. The sequence goes on from CAUYMX010120412.1 coordinate 5,926, forward strand.
AGCAACATACATTTTATCTCCACCATATTCTAGGTGACCTTTCCTATTAACTATTTCCTGGTTTTAATTTAGCTTCATAGTCTGTGTATCACTTACAAAATAGAGTATATCATATGGAGTACCTATAAAGCCAGTTATCTCACAGTAAAAATTCCCTTTAGAATCTGCTAGGGGTGTCCACACAAATCAAAGCCACCAAGTAATTCCAGTGGCTATATTTGACCTAATTGCTATATGTTTATGCATAAAATAAAATGTTACATTACAGTTGACTATACATTCTCACATGCTGTGAACACTGATTTATTTCAGGTTTCAAATTTCATGTTCAGCCTACAAATTGTATTATCTCTGAGAAATCACATTCTGGCATTCAAATAAAGCCCCCATTATTGATTTGTCCAATAAATCATAAACAAACTTGACCTCAAGTCATAGATATGTTGGGTCTCTGTGGATCATCATCTAATGAGGTAACAGACTGTATTAGAAAGAGCACTATACAAGCAGTCAGGTGTTCTCAGCTGTGCCACTCTTTGGGTCTTGCGGAAAATCTTTTACCCCCTTAGGCCCTGGTTTCCACATATGTGCAAGAAGGGAGTTAGACTACATGGGCTCTAAGTCTTTCCCAGCTCTGACAGTCTATGATTCTTTAAGACTGCTAAGGAGACGGAAAGGGGAAATTACTATGGAATGACTTTTTGTGAAAAAAGAGTTATTTGGGGCTTTTGCAGCAATGTAAGGAAACCTGATCCTAATTTCAGGTTCAACACAGTAAGGAATAATTGCTAATCAAATGTTAATAAAATGCTTACAGGCTTCAGGTCTGGAAAAGTCATTTTAAACACTTAGGAAAACAAGCGGGAATGTCAGCTGTTTTTTCACCTGCTCCGAGAGGAAATTCTTGGCTTTTAACCATGACATCCTCCTTTAACTCAACTACAGTACATTTAAACCTACTAGCAACCTCTCGTTTTGAATTACACATGAAGATATTCAACCCAGAAAATGATCTTTCCCTTGACTTAAATTCTGTCCATCCAAAGTTTCCAGTACAACATTAAAGTTCTTGCTTGAAAATGCCTGCTATCTGTACTGGAATGACTGGATGTCTTAATAAAATCATGAAACTCTAAAACCGGACACTGAAGATTGTTCCCTCCTAAGAGTAGTTTCTAAATTTGATGGTCCCCTCTTTCAATTGCCAAAATGCTGGGCTGACCTTGTAAGCAGGCCAAATAGTTGTCTGTCGACAAGCAGAGATCTGAGAGGTGCTGGGTGGCCTTGTGCCCCAAACCTTTTCGTTCTTAGGCACTTACTAGGCTTGACAATTCCATCTCTAGGGACACATTCCTTTGGGATAAACATTGATCACTCCAGGTGCCTCCGTGAAATCAAATGTGTCTTAGAGAGGCATCACCAACACTTTATAGTAATATTTCCTAAAGTGCATTCCTTAATACACTTTATAGTTCCATAACATATTGGAAAAAGAGATCCACTGTCAGATAAATTTGGAAATCACATTACACGATATCTCTTCTTGGAAAGTTACATTACACATTAGTATATTAAAAATTCTGAGAAGTACTGCTAAAACAACTAAATTAATTTTGTTTAGTCCACTGTTTCCTTACTTGAGCATATGGAACACTTTTTAAAAAATTTTAACTGTGGCAAAATACACATGAAATTTATCGTCTTAACCATTTTTAAATGTACGGTTCAGTAGTGTTAAGTGTATTTGTATTGCTATGCAACCAGTCTCCATAACGTTTTCATTTTGCAAACCTAAAACTCTGTATCTATTAAACAACATCTCCCCATTTCTCCCTCCCCATGCATGGTCCCTGGCAACTACCATTCTGCTTTCTGTCTCAATGAGTTGGACTACTCTAGATATCTCATATAAGCAGAGTCATAGGTATTTGTCCTTTTGTGGTGGACTTATTTAGCTTAGTATAATAGCTTCAAGGCTCATCCATGTCATAGCAAGTGACAGGATTTCCTTCTTTTTAAGGCTGAATAATATTCCATTGTATGTCTATACCACGTTTTTTTTAATCCATTCATCTGTTGATGGACATTTGGGTAACTTTCATGTTTTTGACTATTATGAATAATACTGCTATAACATGGGTGTATAAATATCTCTTGCAGGCCCTGATCTTATTTCTTTTGAGTATATACCCGGAAGTGGGATTGCTAGATCATATGGTAATTCTATTTTTAATTTTTTGAGGAACCACCATACTGTTTTTCGTAGCAGCTGCGCCATTTTACATTCCCACTAATAGTCCACAGGGTTTCAATTTTTGTACATCCTCATCAACACTTTTATTTTCTGGTTTTTTATTTTTAATCAATTAATTTATTTATTTTTGGAGACAGACTCTTGCTCTGTCACCCTGGCTAGAGTGCAGTGATGTCATCATAGCTCACTGCAACCTCAAACTCCTGGGCTCAAGACCCAGCCTCCCAAGTAGCTGGGACTACAGCCATGCCTGGTTAATTTTTGTATTTTTTGTAGAAAGGGGGTCTCACTCTCACTCAGGCTTGTCTATTTTCTGATTTCTTAATAGTAGCCATTCTAATGGGCGTGAAGTGGTATCTCATCATGGTTTTAATTTGCATTTCTTTATGATTAATGATGATGCGCATTTTTCATGTGCTTGCTGGAAGAGTGCTTTTTAAGAAAAATCACACCAATAAAAGTTTTGTGGAACACACTTTAAAACATACTGCCAGGGCAAATAAGTGATAATGATTGCTTTTCAAAACAATTAACATCTACTACTTGCCCGGCGCGGTGGCTCACGCCTGTAATCCTAGCACTCTGGGAGGCTGAGGCGGGAAGACCCCTCAAGTTCAGGAGTTTGAAACCAGCCTGAACAAGAGTGAGACCGCGTCTCTACTATAAATAGAAAGAAAGAAATTAATTGGCCAACTAAAGATATATATAGAAAAAATGAGCCGGGCATGGTGGCGCATGCCTGTAGTCCCAGCTACCCGGGAGGCTGAGGCAGAAGGATTGCTTGAGCCCAGGAGTTTGAGGTTGCTGTGAGCTAAGCAGACGCCACAGCACTCACTCTAGCCCGGGCAACAGAGTGAGACTCTGTCTCAAAAAAAAAAACAAAACAAAAAACATCTACTACTTACTTTAAAAGCAACGCAATATACAGTAAGTATGTGCTCAAACAGTGGTTATCTCTGGGTAGTAGGGTTAGGGGTGGATTAATTTATTTTTACTTCTCTGTACTTTCTAGATTTCTCCAATGAACGTATATTATATAATTTTAAAAGTTTAGGATAGATGATGATGGATGAATAGATAGATAGCCCAGTACTATGTTAGTTGCTTTGGCCACAGCACTCAGCTTCCAGTGATCTCTTCCTTCTTACAATTCTTATTGTTCTTGTGCTCAAGTTAGCAGTTGTTTAGGTTCTGACTTATATTATTTTCTAATTGTTCTCTCCGTGTGAATATTCACTGCCCCATGCCTCACAAGCTTTTTAGGGTAAGGGACTGTGTTTTACATTTCTCTTGTATGCCCCAGTAATAACAACCACATTTTCTACCCCAACCAAAGCATGTCATCTAACAAAGGATGTGTGTGTGCATGCATGCATGCACGCAAGTGTGCACACTGTATCTGAATATATGAGGCAGTTTGGGAGTTTTCATATACATATTCAATACTGAAATTCTCACGTATTTTCAATGATTTATGAGGCCAAACTCACTATATGTTTTAAAATGCACCCCTGAATGACACCGAAGTGTTACTTACCTACCCACCCCCACACATACCAATAAAACTTCCTTAAAACCTTAGGGACCACAGATACCATTAAAAATCATTTCTGTAATAATAAGTACATCAGTATTCTCATTTCTCTATTTAAATTTTTTGACAATATTTTGACCTACAACTTAGCATTTTGTCAATTAAACATTGTTTTGTTGGTTTGATGTGAACTGATTTGTTCTTAAAATAATCTCCAATCAAAATATGCCATCTCATCTGTTAGATTTCCTTCTATCAACAGATGTTTTGAGTCCTCATTGTTTTCAGATTACAATCAGGTTGTCCATAACACAGAGATCCAGACATCTGGGCCAAGGGAAAATGGGCAAAGCCAATCAGGTAAGGGAGGAAACGCTTCCTGAAAGTTTGCCCAGCAGCCATTCCCACATGTGATATCCTGAAGGTGCTGGTCTGGGCTTTGGCAGGGTTCCGATCCATGAAACTAAAGTGGACTTTAAGTGTGACTGCCTGTTATAGTGAAAAGAGTAGAGGAGTTGGAGATCTGGGGTCAAGAGTCAGCTCTACCAATTTACTGATTACCCTTGAACAAGTCACTTATCCAATCAGAGTTTCACCTGTAAAGAGCCGACAATAAAAGTACATCCCTCATGGTGCAATTGTGAAGAGTGAATGAGATAATGCATATGAAAGCACATTGTAAAATCTCACCCAGAGAAGTTTAAGGTAACTCTACCTCTGCTCTGGGAAGAGAAACTCTAGTCCTACTCGACTTAGAAGATGATCAGTGTCCTTGGAAATTCTCTTTAGCTCAGTGAATTACTATGGACCTTATCAGTTTTTTACTTGTTCAAAACAAAGCAAATAAAACAAAACCCCCAGAACTAACTACAAAAATAAATAGGCTGATGAATACTTAGAAAGGGGGAGTGCAAAAAATGTCCTGGCATAGTCACGTTCTTTGTACTTCTCTCCTATTTAACCTCTAAAATATTTGTAAAAACTATCTGAATAGACATTTCATCAAGGAATATATGCAATGGCCAGTAAGCACATGAAGAGATGCTTAACATTATCACTCACTAGGGAAATGCAAATTAAAACTGCAATGAGATACCACCACACATCTACTAGAAAGTATAATCAACAAGTGACAATAACAAGTGTAGAATAGGATGTAGATGAATTAGAACCCTTATGCATTGCTGGTGGGAATGTATTAATAAAATGGTACAGCCACTTTGGAAAATAGTTTAGCAATGTCTCAAAAAGTTAAACATATATGACCCAGCCATTATATTCCTGGGTATCTACCCAAGAGAAGTGAAAACATGTCTACACAAAGATTTATACATGAATGTTCATAGCAGCATTATTTATAATAGTCCAAATAGAAAACAATCCAAATGTCCACCAACTGGTAAATGAATAAAAACAATGTGTTATAATCATACAATGGAATACTACTAAGCAATAGAAAGGAACAAAGTACCGATACATACTATAACATAGATTAACCTCAAAAACATTATGCTGAATGATAGAAGCCAGACACAAAAGACTACATCTTATATAATTCCATTTATATGAAATATTTTAAAAAGACAAATCTATATGGACAGAAAGTAGATTAGTCTTTGCCTGGGACTGGGGTGACAACAGAGAGTGACCAAAAGCAAGCATGGGAGAACTTGTTGGGGCGATAGAAATATTCCAAATTGGGTTGGAGTGATGGTTGCACAGCTGCATCAATTCAGGAAAACTCTTTGGACTGTACATTTATAATGGGTGAATTTTATGAAATGTAAATTATGCCTCAATAAAGTAATTAAAAATATCTTTTCAAAAAAGGAGATTATGGTAGGCAATGTGACAAGTGAGGAACTCAAGCTTGGATTAAAATACCTGTCCTTGGAGGCAAAACCCAGTAGGAAGCTAACTATCTTTTAGCCAGCAATGTTTTACCAGGCTCCTTCACTATCCTATCATTCAACCACCTGTAATCATGACATCCACCAGGAGACACACTAACTACATGACGTTCAAGCTGGCACTTTATAAAACCCAATTACCATTCTTCTGAAATCTTTTTCATCCCCACATCTCTCGTTTTTCTCAATATTTGTGTTATTTTGCGTTGTCCTCCAGCAACTGTGTCTTTGCTCAGTTTATACTTCTTTCTTCTATAGTATGCTTGAGCTTTTTTCTCTACCTCTCACTTAATTCCATGCTCATGACTCCCACAGTCAATATTTGATAACAATGTATCTGTATTGGAACATATAGATCCCATCAGATGAGTAAACTACCCACGCTGTAGAATTAGTCATTCCCAACATACATTCACTCTTTTACCCATGCAAAACACTATTATTTATCCAACAACACAGAAGTGACAAGAAAGTGAAAATGGACCAGCTAGAGAACACTTATTTGAGTTATGCTGTGAGTCCTGGAGATCTCTGGGACAGAACCAAGCCAGAAGTGGTTAAAAAGAGTGACAACTTAAAGCACCTCCATCTATAATACAATTCAATCATATGGCAAGGTGGGGAAGTCTATTTTAGGAAGGTTTCTATTTTTTAAAACAGTTAACATTTTGAAATTTTGGTCCTAACCTTCAAGTCTCAAAAAACAACTGGGCTTTCCAGAATTCCCAAGAATTCTAGTCACTCAGTGTTTACAATATATATACATAAGAAGGTATGACAGACCCATGCTCCATTCATCAAACTACAACCAACGCACTCATCAAGTCATGGTGTGCTGAAAAGAGTAAAGAATTTGGCGGGGCGCGGTGGCTCACACCTGTAATCCTAGCACTCTGGGAGGCTGAGGCGGGCGGATCGTTCAAGGTCAGGAGTTCGAAACCAGCCTGAGCAAGAGCGAGACCCCGTCTCTACTAAAAATAGAAAGAAATTAATTGGCCAACTAAAAATATATATACAAAAAATTAGCTGGGCATGGTGGCACATGTCTGTAGTCCCAGCTACTCGGGAGGCTGAGGCAGGAGGATCGCTTGAGCCCAGGAGTTTGAGGTTGCTGTGAGCTAGGCTGACGCCACGGCACTCGAGCCCGGGCAACAGCGTGAGACTCTGTCTCAAAAAAAAAAAAAAAAAAAAAAGAGTAAAGAATTTGGAATCAGAAGACCTGGATTCATATCTCACTAGCTAGAAGTGAGATCTGGCAGATCCCAGAACCTCTCTAATCCCTAGTTTCCTATGCTGTAAAATTAGGATAACAGTTATATGTACCTCACAGGGTTATGAGAACTCAATGTGTATGTATATATAAAAAACACTTTGTAAACTGCAAAGATCCATACAAATAGAAGCTATCGATTTGTCCAAACAAAGTGTTGAGGGAGCACAGATGTTCCCACTTTAGAGTTTCCAGAAAACTCCAAAATTCTTTATATGTTATTCTGAACTTATAGGCCACCCTCCAAAATTACTTTTAAAAAACATTCTGTTTTCATTTCTCTATCTCTAGTGGGCCTTGTTGACCCTTGGCATACCTGAGCTTGCATATGGTCATTGCTTACTCTGCTGTACACATTAACGATAATTCTGAACAGTGTTTGGATCTGTTTCTTACACTTACACTTCCTGGCTCACAAAAGAAAAAACACTGTCGATCCAACATTTCTATAGCACACTTCTCCCAAAGGGTTTCCACATGCATTCCCCGCTGGGTGAAATGCGATTACTGTTTAATAGCACACAGCAACACTATACAACAGTCTAAGACAGGATGCGAGAGAGGCAATATTGTATGCAGCTGAAAGGACAAGGGAAGCCAATGTCAACAGATGCAATTACCAGATGTGAACTTTGGCCAAGGAGGTCAGGGCAAACACTCCTTTAAGAAGTGCCATGGGATCTTCAATGCCCCAAAGTCATTGCAACCTTGGCATCACATCTTATTCAAAATGGAATCCTCTGGAGCCCTGACCCTTTGCTATTGCATTGATCCAGCTTTGAGGTGGGGGAGGGTGACTTGCATGGCTTCCCCAGCAGATCTTCCCTCACTATGCAGAAAGTAGGCTCTGAAAAACTTACTTCTAAATAAGAACTTGGCATTATGTGGGGTGATTTAGAGGAATGATAGCTGGAGTAGACATGAACACAAGCCACAATTTAACACTTCTTCCCCATGCTGCTGCCTTTTTTCTCCCTTAACATAGTGGGAAAAGCAATTGTTCTCCAGTCTCACACAAACTTGAAATAAGCCAATTGTCCTTATTTTGTTCTCACGTTCACATTTATTTCCTTTCCAATACAAGACAGGTGCACTGGTCCTCGTAGTACAGGGTGATGGAAGTGAACTAGGAAGCTTAATGCTTTAAAAGGCAGCAGATGTCTTAGCCGACCAGATTCAAAGGGAGGGCTAGCAAGTTCATGCGAGCAAACTAGACTCTTCCCCAGGATTTCCCTCTAAGGCCATCCACGGGGACTTGCATAATGTTGTCCAGGAGGCAACTCTATTGGAGATAACATTAACTCACCTCAAAATTATCTTTTAAATCTGAAATTCTAAGAAGCAAAATAATAAGGATGTGTAAGCACCCAGCACTCAAAAGGAGTCATTACTAGATATTTTAATTGAATCTAATTTCAATGTAGCGTGAAGTGTCGAGTACTTATGTGCTCATACATGATGAGAAGGGTTTTTGTGCCCTAGGGAGTCTATGTGTGGGTCAGAAAAACTTCCCATTCTCACTCACACCTTCCAAAAGCAAAGAAGGAATTTGGCCTGCCTGCTTATGCCATTTTGTACTATGAGGTGTTACTTTCAAAATGTGAACAGGTCCTTTATTCATGATAAAACAGGAGAAAAACCGATTACCTGGAATTTATGATCAGTTAATTTTCTCATTCTCTAGCCTAAAAATGAATTGCTTGTTCCCTTGCCTGCCAACCTTTTCTCCTCTGTCCCCTTCCTCCCCAGCCACTAGTGTTGATGAATGAAGTCTGTTTGTGGTTTGTGGGGCTATTTGTCTAGGGAGGGTGTGACATTTGAATTGGGGGGAGCATACAAAGGCTCCAAATTGGCCTCCAAGTTTACCAATAATGTATCTTGTGCTTTCCTGCATCCACACTTGGCTGGCGCCCATGTACATTGCATCATACAATACTTAGGTCATTTTTTCCCCAATGTAGATGTATCTGGATGCCTTGCCTCTAATTTTGCTGTGGACCCCCGAAGAGCATATGCTGGGTTCTAATATTGTCCCTCGAGGGACCTGGCTCAGAGGGAATAATATTGTTCCAACTTTCAAATAAAAATTACGTTGTCCAGACATTTCCATCAGGCTCCTAACTCCAATTTATAACTGCCCACAGTATACTTCCATTGGACTATCCTAATTTCAACTCTCACAATTCTCTCCACACACCTTCACTAATCAACATTCACCAAATATACCATACAGTTTCATACCTCTGTGCTTTGTCCATGCTGTTCTCTTAGCCTTGAGTGATCTCCCCTGTTGAAATTCTATTTATCCTCCAGAAACCATGTCATTTCCTCCATGAATTCTTCCCCCAGTTCCTACAGGTGAATCTAATCGTTTCATCTGTGCTCCCACAACACTTTGTTTGGACTTGTCTTTAAAATCTCAATCACATTCTGCCTTGTATTGTAATTATTTGTGTCTATGTCTGTCTCCTCTATGAGGCCAAAGCCTTTTTGAAGGTGAGACTGTGTCTGATTCATCTTTGTGCCTCTCTCAGGGCCTAGCCAAGTACCCGGCACTCAGTGGCCGAATAAATAACAAACATTTAGAGTAAGAGCTCAAGTACCATGTGTTGATTTACGGAACTGTCCGTATGTCTTCTAGCTGTTAATTAAGGAGCCTAGCATAGACCATACGCCCAATACAGAACACAGAACATCTGTGTCGGAATAACTCCAAAATATTTTAAATGTCAAATTTGGGGAAATTTGTTCAAATTCTTCTGCTTGCACAAAACCTTTGTAGGCCTGGCAGTTAATAGGAAAAAAAAAAAACCCAAATCACTGACTTACCTCCAACAATTTTAGCAACAGAACATTTTGTAGACCATTAAGAACGAGGGCTTCTGTTTAGGCATTACTGGTTAATTTCTAACACAGAAACTTATTTTTGGTCATAGTGTTAGTGGATAAATTAGTTTTTGCTTTTCTCCATGCTGTCATGCCCTAGACAAACACTCCTTTTCTGAGAGTCTGACTTTCTGAGGATCTCAGCAGTAGGAACTTCCACTCTGGTGCAATCTCCCCACCTCACCGCTGCCAGTATCACAAGCCAGATTGGGAGTTTCCCTGCAGCATGCTCTTGCTTCTGCCACCAGAATTTCCAAATAAATTGCCTAAAATCTTTTTCTACAAAAATTAGGGGGGGGGAGGAAGTACTTTGGAACATTCTCTACTGATACCAATTAAATATGTCTGTCAATATTTACCATGTGAGATACATTAAGTCAGTGGGAGGCTAGATGTTGATTTGTGGTGTTTTTTTTTTTTTCTAAATCCTAGACATCTTGGAATCTATGCCATTGATATTCCAATATGCAAGTTATTGTCATGACTAACGCAGACAGAATTACCTGCTGCTACATTCCAGGTATGTTTATGTATTTCCCTGTCTAACCTGTTTCCTCCCTCCAGTTGTCTCCATGTGGGGGAAATGGGGATTTTTTAACCCCTCCCTTGCATTTTCTCTAACAACTGTGATGTCAAATGCAATTATTTGTGGAGGAATCTGCTGTATGCATGGATGAAAGGGACACATGCAAATCCTCAACAAGAAAGGGAAATACCAGCTATCGGGAACTATGTCCCAAAAGCATGCCGCTCTGGCAGCCTCTGCCGAAGGCCCCCTGTGCAGATATTAACAAGCTGAACACAATATGACTTTAGGAATGCAAAAGAAAAAAACTGTTTAACATTTGAAAAATCTCCTCCTCAATCTGAGGTCAACCCAGCTAATAAAAAAGCTTCAAAAACTTCTGAAAAACCATGAATAAGCCCCAGATGTTCCCGTTCTCAGCTGAACTTTCCACCAAGTTATTTCATACCCTCTATTTTTCACAAGTAGAACTATTTCAACCTCTGGTGCCCGTCCTATCTCTTTCCAAAGAAAATTGCCTCCAGACAAATTCCTTCTCCCACCCACAGTAACTAATTGTCCATACTGTTATTCATCTCCTTTTCTGAAGAAGAATTAAATTGGCAAGACCCCTTGGTGCAAGGGTGGGGACCTTTTTTCTATCGAGGGCCACTGACCCACAGGAGAAAAAATCAATTGGGGCCACACGCAAGTAAGAAGCTGCTTGATTTAGTTTAGTTTTAGTTTTTGTTTGTTTTTGCAGAAGAAACAGAAAACATTCACCGAATTTGCTTAAAAAATATGTACAGGGAAAGGAAAACTCTATTCAATTGATATAATAATAAAAAAATAGTCCAGGTGTATGCTGTACCAAGTTTGGGGAATGAAGTGGTTAAAAAAAAGATGTGGGGGAGGAGGAGGGTGGAGACAGAGAGATTGGGAAAAGAAAACAAAAGGTAGGGAATAGAAAGAAAGAGGCCTGGGGGAGGTGAAGGAGGAAAGGAGAAAGCAACAGGCAAGATGCAGAGAGAAAGGGAAAGATGGGAAAACACAGGAAAAGGCTTGGCACACTCCCTAGTTCATGGGTTAGGTGCAGTAAACAACTTGTCCCCCACCCCACCCCCACTCCCCTGCTCCCTGTACTGTGGGCATTATAGTAAGCGATCACTGCCCTTTGAAATCCTTATTAGCTTTCTAGCAGTTTAGGATAGATTCTTTCTGTGCTGAGAAACAGCTGGTCTGCTTTGATTTTCAAACTTCAAAGCTATTTTTTGAAATAAAGGTTATTTTCTCAAGAACGTCTGAAGGTTTTACACATGTGTAAAGGAATGACTGAAAGTCTCTGTCAGATGGCCTTATCTTTGGTCTTTGAGAGATTAGGGCTGTCTTATTCCATACAGCCTGTGTGTTACATTTAAAATCAGCATTTGTTTCACTGATTTGAGGGGTTTTTCCCTCCAAATCAAACTTAGTTTGGGGTTCATCTGGATCTTGGTATAGTAGACAATAAAAAATTGTCTATACATATACATCCTTAAGTTAAGAAAAAGTAGACCAGTATTCACAGCTCTTTAATGACTACTCTTCTTCCATTAAAAGCTGAACTTCTAAATGTCTGCACCCACTAAGAGAGAAGTTGCTTTCAAGTTGCAGTACTGATTTTAGAGCTACTGGGTATGTGCTACTGTACCTTATTCCCAGAATATTGGGGGTTATGTTTTGCGAGAGGCACATTAAAAACACAAAATGGAACAGGAAAATGTCCAGGGAAGGAGAAATAAAACAACGGAGGATGGCAAACAAGGCAAAGCCATATAAGGACAAACTAAAATCACTGGCTTCCTGAGTCTGAACAGATGAAGAGACTGAAGGGGAAAATAAAAGAAGTACATACAATGTGATGCGTAGAGTAACCACAAACTTATGTCCTAGAACACTGGAGTTAGAGGGGGTACCCCCTTGAACTTGAAAGAGACGATTTTGGATTGGATGAAGGGAGGTCCTACTTTGCATATCAAATACTAAACTTAAGGAATTCATTCCCCTAAGGGGTGGGGCAAAAAAGTAGAAATAGATTCCAAAATGTCTAGGCAGTTCAGATATTTGGGGGCCACCTCTCACTGTGCACACATCTCTCAGTGTGCCTGTCAGCAAGGAGTCCTGGGTGGTATGGATCATGGGGTTGCTCCTGGGACCATTCCTCTAAAAGGTTCTTGATGTTGTCTTCAGAATTAAGATGATGACTCCTGTGCCATGAGGCTGAAACACTGGGTTGGTATGCACTGGTCAAGAGGCCTCCAGGCCACCAGGCCAGGTGATACTCCTGCTGCCTCCTTGCAGGAGCGAGGCTACTTCTGACACGGCCAATAGAGAAGAAGACAGCTCAGCTGGGGGTGGGGGGAGGTGGGAGAGCTCTGGCTTGGTCCAGGGTGGTTTAAATCCTGTATCTGTCCTCATCTATTTTAAAGCTTTTGTTTGTTTTAAATGAAAACAGATGTATTGCTTTTTCTGATTTAAAAAATAATTTTAAAAAAGTATTTGGGCAGGGTACAGAGAGGCATAAAAAAGGAAGTGAAATTATCATAATACTGCTAATGTTTTGATGTATACTCTTACAGACTTTATTCTCCATACATATATATACACACATTAATTTTTTAAAAATTGGACTGTATTTTAGTACTGTCTCATAGTCTGCTTTTTTACTTAGCAACATATGATAAATATCTTTCTATGCACAACAGTGTTTTTAAAAATATTTTTAAATGTCTGCAGATTACTCCATTGTATAGGAATATTATAGTTCACATAATAAATTTCCTATTGATAGATATTTGGATTGCTTTTAATTTTTTGCTATTCACAAACAATGCCACTGAAATATCTTTATGCATACATCTTTGTGGATTGTCATACTTTTTCCTTGGGAGAAATTGCTAGAGGTAGTTCCAGGCTACTTCAAGTGACCTTCTAGACAATGGGACTGTCCTAATGGTTCTTATTCCCTTAATACAGTGAAAAAATCATGAAATTTAGAGTAATTGGATGTAGGTTCAAGTCCAAGTTTAAACGTGCAATCTAAGTGTCAGTTTCCTCATTTGTAAAAGAAAATATTAATGCTAGCTAGCTCACAGGATAGTGGTGAGTAATAAATGTGGTAATGTAAATAAAACATTTACCTTTATGGACCTAAAAAACTTTAAAATACTTAAATGCATAGATTCTTATTTTCTTATTAACATATTTTTGTTGTTAAGAATTAACTAGGCAGCTTTAGAGTGGGTCTAGTCTCCTAGATGTCCCGTACACAGAGAGGGCCCCCCAAAATCTCTAAGGGCTTGCCATCATCCAGAATGACATTTCCAAGTTCCCAGACCTAATTCAGTTGCTTTGAGGGGCAGGGTGCCCTTTCAACCTAGCAGATGTCTGGCTGTCACATACCTAAATGGCATTTTGCTCCCCAAAAGTTTTGTGCTTCACAGCATTCACCTGGTGATTGTTTGCCATTGTCTTCTGTACTAGGGAGGAAAGTTTATCATGTTCTCTTCCTCGTTGGGCCCTCTATAAATACATCCAGAATGCGTGGGCCTGAATTGAACACTCTGGCGAGAAACCAACTTTCTCAGGAAGAAAGAGATCAGTTGCATTACAACACAACTTGCAATTCCTTTCCAAACTTCTGGTGCTTTTGCTTTGAAAAAAATAAAAGCTGCTGCTGTTCATCATTGCTAGCCAAAAGCATTTATAGATTATGGACTTTTTTTCACATAGAAAGGAGCACATAACAAGCACGGTGTTCTTTATTAGAGGTTGTGAGACATCTAGCCAAGCACTGGCACTCAGCAAGTGCTCGATAAATATTACTTGGTCTTGATCACTGTCTCTCTCCAGGTCACATTTTTACTACTCTCCATTAAAGATAGAGTCACTAAGAGCATACAGAATAAAATAATGTGGAAGATGAGAGTGGTTGGATAGGAAGAAAAGGAGTGAGGAGTTGTGGGGAGAGAAGTACCTCTCCCTCAGAGCAGGCAGCACAGTGTAAGTGGAAATCCAGGAAGTATGGGGCTCAGGAAAGGATAGCAACACGTCTTTTTGTGGTAGAGAAAAAAGTTACACAAAAAGTTGTTTTTGGATAAACAAAAGAAAATATATAAGGTAAAATATAACTAGAAGTCATGTTGGAGACTATAGTACTATAAGAAAACAAAGACAAAAAGAAAAAAAAAATATTGTGGATCCCTAGAAGCCAAGGGAAGTGATGATATCATTGATTTTTCTAGTTCCTGTGCCCAACACAAGATTGATGGTGAAGTAAGACAGGCTTGGACTAGGGTGACAGCAGGGGACAGAAAAGGCTCCCAGACAGAGAATGTTATAAAGAATGACCTGAAAGCACTAGAGATTGGCTATAGGGCAGAGGACCAGCAACTTCAGCAGAGAAGCGATAACTTAAAATGAGTGGGACATAGCAGGTCCAAGAAATCTGCTGAAAGTAGAGGAGATCACAGACCCATCTGTCCTTCCTCATAGAACCAGTTCCCTTGGGGTAAGCATGAGAAATCTGTGCAACAGGGGCAGGCGCAGAAAAGATTTTCATCACTTTATTCACTTTCATAACCTGCAAATAAGGAAGTTTTCCAATCTCTAGCTACCTATACTTGAGGCATGAATCACCACAGGACTTCACAACCCAGGAAGACTAGAGTCTAGAAAGAAAATAGGCACATGAATTATTGCTTCATCTCAGCTTTTCAGGCCTCAACAAGCTGAGCTCAGAGTTAAAAGGAGGCAGCCAAGAAAATGAAAGTTCCTATTACTTAGGCTTTGACAGATAAAGTATAATAGGTTTTCCATTTTTGCCCAATGCCATCATTTATAGTGACAGAATAGGCAGAGCAGGAGGGAGTAGGCCATAGCCTCTCAGTCAAAAAGAATTACACTGGATGGGAGCCACAGCATAGCCCCCAAGTGAAGGTCAGAAGAGGGAGACAGAAGAGGAAGAGAGTTCATGGATTTTCCAGGTTCTATCAAGTTGAGGACCTTCTGAATTCACATAATGAGGACTTACGGGGAAGACATGGTGTTATTCCACCCACTGTGCTTCTCAGGAAAGTAAAGGATGAACTACTCTAGATGACTTCTGGAAGACTTAGAATATTCTTTACATATTTTAAAGGCAAACCTCTTTAACATGTAAAAAAAATTTTTTTTTTTTTTGGAGACAGAGTCTCACTCTGTTGCCCAGGCTAGAGTGCCGTGGCGTCAGCCTAGCTCACAGCAACCTCAAACTCCTGGGCTCAAGCGATCCTCCTGTCTCAGCCTCCCGAGTAGCTGGGACTACAGGCATGCACCACCATGCCCGGCTAATTTTTTACATATATTTTTAGTTGGCCAATTAATTTGTTTCTATTTTTAGTAGAGATGGGGTCTCGCTCTTGCTCAGGCTGGTTTCGAACTCCTGACCTTGAGCGATCCACCCGCCTAGGCCTCCCAGAGTGCTAGGATTACAGGCCTGAGCCACCGCGCCCGGCCTTCATAAAATTTTTTAATGGTAACATTTTATAGTTTTTTAATGGTGAAAACAATCCCCCTACTTTCTTGCTTTCTCTCTGTACATGCACATACATTTTCTCCCCAAAATTCACATCCCATGTACATTCATATACATCTCATGTACATGAATATATTTTCCTCCACGTACAAAATATATTCACCCCATATCAACAGCTCCAAACTAGGGGGAAATAAGCAATTCTAAAATTAGAACAGATGTCTTCACTTATCCATGCAATAAATATTTACAGATCACCTACTCTATGCCAGATAACCATTCTAAGAGCAGAAGGCACAGTGGTGAGAGGAACAGACAAGACCCTGTCCTTGTGGAACGGCTGTAAACAAGCTCCTATACTGCCTAACCAAGATACCTTCCCCTGCCTTCTTAGGATCTGCTCTGACCAGCAAGGGCACAGGGGTACCAAGGTGGAGAGACAAAACGATGTCAAGTGCCAGCCAGGGCATCTTGGTGAAAGGCCAGGTCAGCTCATTGTCAGCACACGCCTGAGTATAAATGAACAAGCAGGGTCCTATATATGATGTGAATAAAGCTCTTGGAGACCGTTCTAGGGAAACAGCGCAAACTACAAGTAGCTGCTATAATTAGAAAAACACCAGAGTTGATAACAAATAGGAAAATGTGTTCTAAGAAGGTATGGAGAAGGCGAACAGTCACTACTTCCCTCTGGGTCCCCCACTCTTCTTTGTGAGGCTGTCACGAAGCACAGTAGTCTCTCCAACACATCTAAGCACCCACAGTGGCAGCTGAAGAAAAACACTATAATCTCTCTCGATCTTTCTCACAGTTTTGGTAATTTTTGAGACTTCAGTGAATGGATGGTACTCAACATTCAACAGTGAAGGAGCCACATTTAATTGGAATTCTGACTGCCAAAAAAGTGTGTAACAAATTGATTAAAAAGTAATAGTTAACACATTCATCAGGGAATCTAAATACCTCATTGTGTGAACTTCTACTTAAGGTTCAATGAGGGACAAATCTCTGCAGGTACTAGAAATTTCTTTTCATTTTCTACTGTGGGACCTGAAGAAGCTACCAGTCTGCTGTGAGACACAAACCTTCTTCTCCTGAGATCCAAACCACTCCCTGCTACAGCCCCTCCTATGTCCTGGCTAATGTCCAAAAGATGATTGAGCCAACTTTAGGGACAAAGCAGTTCTCATCCCCTAAATTGTTCCATCAGGCAATGGGAGGGAATGTTAATGAATTTTAATAACAAGCTTCACTTCTTTGCTTCATAAACCCTATCAAGCTTAACTGGACTCCTTGCCTCCCATTTCTGATCTATCTCTAAAACACCCTGCAAGCTGCTGGCAGAGTTAACATCAGGAAACACTTATCTGACCACATTGCTCTCATGCTCCAAGCCCTTCCCAGGCTCTCTACTGTCAGTAGAGTAAAGCTCAGATTCCTTATTATGCTATTCATGGCCCCTCAAAATTTTGTACCACCTTTTCAGTGTCATCTTTTGCTGTCCACATCTTCTTCCATTCTGGCCTGTAGCCTCAGCTTTCCAGCCACATAAGGCTATTAATGTACTTTCATGTCTTTGAGCTGCTGCTCATACCACATTCCTCTGCCACGAAGATCCGTCCTTCCAATCTCTATATGTCAAAATTCTCCTCATCTTTCAAAGCTTGGCTTAAAGGCTACCTCCTATTTTTGAAGTCTTGTCTAATTCCCTTGGTAGGAATTAATCCTTCCCTCTCCAGGCTAGCATAGTATTTGGTTTATATTTCTCTTATGACACACTGTGCCTTGGATTATAGTTATGTAGGTATGTTTTCATTTCCCTCAATGAAAGTAGGGCTTGTGCTTAAGTTATCTCGGTATCCTTGTCCACAGCCCCTACCCTCAGTGCTTAGCACATAGAGCTGCTCAATATTGAATAAATGAATCCAAATGGTGATGATACATGCATACGTGATGTTAGGTGTGCATGTGGCGGGTATTCTCTACGTCCTTATCAACAGAGCCCACCAAACTCAACACTACACAAAACATGGGCATTCAATAAATAATTAACTCCTAAATAAGTGATGAGGAGATTATATATATTTAACATATATACATACATATATAAAATTGTATTTTACTTTATTTTTTGCCCTACAAATTTCATTTTGAAAAGGAGTCATAGAAGTAAATCATGGTTTAAATGACTTCAAAGAACAACAGGCAAGAACAAAGGCCATTCAACTAAGTAGAAGCTCAGATCCAGGCTCCATCTCAGTACCTTATAATGAAACCTGCAGCTTTAATAATAATTTGTTCCATGCATTATCAGAAAGCAAGTATTGATCAACCAATTTGCTACGCAATACCTCAGAGAATAGTATAACTGAAAAAGAAGTTAGCAATAAGAAAATTGTTCCCCACAGGGATACCCTTATCCTGTACTTGTGTCTGGCAAACAAAGGCAACAGCACCACTGGGTTCTGATCTGGAGATCTTTCTGCTTTCCATCAGCTTCAAGAATCCATATGCAGCTATAATGAACTGCCTCTAGCTTGGCTTAATCTTTTGTATTAGCTCATTAATGAGTCTGGATTCCTTCCCCATTTTCCATGGTATACCAGGCAGGGACAAAAGCTCAGGCAGCAGGGGGCAGCTTTCCTTTTGCCTGACAACAAGTGGTCACTGGTCCCAGTCTGTGGCTAACAATTCCATAGTTCTTTGAAGGTAGAGCCTACAGAACAGGTCTGCCCTAGGCTCTGCAATGCAAAATAGAGCTTTGGGAATTTGGGCCTAGGCAGTGTTCCTGGCATCTGTGACATCACTCCAACAGCTGACAGTGATGGTGTCTCAAGAAAGCCCAGTAGCCCCAAGCCCTGTGAATTCTTTCTGCTCTGTTGGCATGTGAAATACACACATACTCACAAACGTATTATATGCCGCTCAAAATTATTCTAAATACCTCCTGTGAGACATCTGCCAATAAGGATATCATGTCAGCCGGGTTTTAAATATAGGAACCTCTCACCATCTTCAACCAGAGAGCAAAATGCAAAAGGAATGCAGATTAACTTGTCCTGAACTTTATAGCTCTGAAATCTCTCCACTTGATGCTATCCTTCCATGAAGGGTTCTGGTGGGGCTGAAGATTAAAATGGAACTTCTGGATCATGTGGTAAGATCTCCAAGCTGTACTCCAAGGGCAGCCTGCCTATTTATAGAGCCTCCAGTTCAGGGCAGAGTTCAAACTTGGGAAAATCTGAAGAACTTGATTTAAACACATTCATATATATATATATATATATATATATATATATATACACACACACATACTTAATTTATCATCTTCATTTTCTATTCAGTCACTTTGAGCCAAACTAAACTTTAAATAGTTCAAAAATCTGTCGAAGGTTGGCTAGATACATTTTTCCAAGAATCTTTAGAATTTAGATTATTATATTTAGAATTTTTAAATCACTTAACACTCTAAACTAGAAAAGTTGTAGTCTCTCCATTACAGAAATTGATAAACTGAGGCAGAGAGACTTAAGTCACTTAAAAGGTCACTCTTGACTTTCTCCTGTGCTAACTCTTCATGTCATAATAATATGAAGACAAACAGAAGCTATAATTTATTGAGTGTCTACTGCATGCATTATTTCTAATCCTTGCATTAACCCTTCAAGATAGATGATAGTATACCCATTTTACAGATTAGGAAACCTGAGTATATGGAAGTTAAATAATTTGGCCTAAAGCCAAGGAACTACAAAGTGACATATCTGAGAATAAAACATAGATCTATTTGGCTCTAAAGCTTTTATTCTTTTCCCCAAACTAAATAACCTAGTGCTATGGCTCTCGAATTTCTCACTATGACTCTAAATCATACAACAATAAGGCTTTACAAGTAAAATATGTAGTATTGGCTTAATAAAAACTCATGTAAAACAGTGAATGTTACAATCCCAAAATAGGCCAGCCATGGTGACTCACGCCTGTAATCCCAGCACTCTGGGAGGCCAAGGCAGGAGGATCACTTGAGCTCAGGAGTTTGAGACCAGCCTGGCAAGATCGAGACCCCGTCTCTACAAAAAATAGAAAAATTTGGCCGGGCGTGGTGGCTCACGCCTGTAATCCTACCACTCTGGGAGGCTGAGGCGGGTGGATAGCTTAAGGTCAGGAGTTCAAGACCAGCCTGAGCAAGAGCGAGACCCCGTCTCTATTATAAATAGAAAGAAATTAACTGGACAACTAAAAATATATGTAAAAAATTAGCCGGGCATGGTGGCGCATGCCTGTAGTCCCAACTACTCGGGAGGCTGAGGCAGAAGGATTGCTTGAGCCCAGGAGTTTGAGGTTGCTGTGAGCTAGGCT
>CAUYMX010120414.1:0-26328 GCA_963573855.1 Lepilemur septentrionalis
AGAGGATGTTGTGTAGAATTTATAGATATCTGTATAATTTCATATATCATTTTTAAGAACAGTGCCAATGACCACTATAAGTATATTCTTGAGGTAATGTGACTGGATTAAATTGACCACCCCAAAATTTAAAGGATATTCGCAATCATTTATTTGCATGTGTCTTAATTCTGGTACAGGCTGGTGAAGAAGGTTGTCTGGAGCCTTGGTGGGCAGGGAGTAATCAAGTCATAGCAAACATTTTGTGGATCCAATTAAATAAATAATACATTGTTTGTTAAAAATTGTAACAGTATATCTCAAATATGTACAAGATGTAGTTCTACATTTGATTTTTTTTAAATCAATTTTCTATGGGGAGGAGGGGATGGGTATATTCACACCTAACAGGTGCGGTGCACGTTGTCTGGGGGATGGGCACGCTTGAAGCTCTAAACCGGGAAGGGCAAAGGCAATATATGTAACCTAAACCATTTGTACTCCCGTAATACTCTGAAATATATATTCTGATACATATATATGTGTATATATATATATATATAAAGCCTGTGGGGAATTCCTAATATATTGTGCAAGAGCAACATCTTGATATGATGTTACAAACCATATTTGGGTAGTGCCTTAGACTTCACAATAGCATACAGCTCAGTAAGATTATAAATAAATGTGTGGGAATTAGAAGAGTGTGGTAACATGCATATATTAACAACCTGGAGGTTAGGAAATAAAGTTGAGCAATTCTTCTTATAATTCTCTATCTTTCCAACCTTTATAGCAAAGGTGGGATTAAGCACAGGGGGAAAAAATGGTAATAAGGCAAAGGGAAGGAAAAAATGAGATATGTTTTTATTGTCTAGCATGAATTTTTGCATGAGCCATGGAATAAAAATATAGAAAACTAGCTTTCATAAGCAATATAATTTAGCTTGCTTGTAAATATAAAAAAGCTATATTGATCATTAAAATTCTGTTAATCTGAAGTGATTTCTAATTTGGGATTTTTTCATGTTCTGTGAGGTATCAATGTATAACTATAATATATAAATATCTACATGTAATCATAGTACAAATTATATGAGTTGCAGAGCTAAGACATAATTCTTTCAAAGGTAAATTCTTTTTGGATAAACATTAGAAAAGAGAAGTTTTGTTTTTTTAAATTTCTTTCTTTATAGTCCATTCTTTCTTCTTAGACTAAAAATCTCATCAACTAGGAAAATATAAGTTTCAATAGGTTTTTTAATTTATAAATAAGTCATGTGATTTTACATGATTTGTTTCTATTCAAGAAATCGTTTGGGGAAAAAATGTCTTATTTTTCACTCAACACAGTATTTTCTTCTTTAAATCATAATTTCATTCTAATATCCTTGTAGACACTTTTTATTCATATATCTTCTAGTTTGCCAGTACTAATCCTGAAATATCTAAGTGTTTTAAAATTTTGTATCATTTTGTATCTTCAATATTTTACAAAAAAAATTAATGCTCCTTTTTAATACCTAAAACTCTTTGCTCAGTGAATTCTTTCATGTGGACTCCAAATGCATAATACATGGCTAAGCTTCCTTTGAACAGGTAATACCTCCTTTTTGATTGATTAAAAGAAAAAATACAAAGTATTAAGTAAAATACTAATTGAAATATAAATATTTTAGATTACTAGATAACCATTATGAAAATTATTCATATATGAAATTGAAACCATTTCAGTGTGCATATTTTAGTGATAAAGCTTTAGAATTTGTAATGCATTTTCTACTCTGCAAAGAATAAAAATAATATCTTCCTGAAATATCAAATATGTCATTGAGTATTTCATATAATATGCTTCCTGAGAAGAAGTAAAATCACCTGACATTATTAAACATTGGCAAAGACAGAAATAACAGCTTGTGCTAATGCAAATTGCCCGGAAGTTTGTTGATATAGATGAACATGGACAGATGGTTTTCAGTAAGCAGTATCATCATTGGTTTCCTATTTAACAAAAGTGAAAAAGCTTCATATTTATGATGGCATACTAGACATCGCAAGAATGAAGCTGTTCTGTTTTTTTTATTTTTTTTTTATTTCAGCATATTACAGGGGTACAAATGTTTATGTTGCATATATTGCCTTTGCTCCACCCGAGTCAGAGCTTCAAGTATGTCCATCCCCCAGATGGTGCTCATGACACCCATTAGGTGTATATATACTCATCCCCTCTTCCCTCCTCCCATCTGCCTGACACCTAATGAATGTTATTCATATATGTGCACTTAAGTGTTGATCAGTTAATACCAATTTGATGGTGAGTACACATGGCACTTGTTTTTCCATTCTTGCGATATTTCACTTAGTAGAATGTGCTCTATCCAGGATAATACAAGAGGTGATAGATCACCATTGTTTGTTGTGGCTGAATAGAACTCCATGGTATACATATACCACATTTTATTAATCCACTCATGTATTGATGGGCACTTGGGTTGTTTCCACATCTTTGCAATTGTGAATTGTGCTGCTATCAACATTATAGTGCAGTTATCTTTTTAAAAGAAAAGTCCCAGACCAGAAGTTTTCACACCCAAATTTTACCACACCTACAAAGAAGAACTGGTCCCTATCCTGCAGAAACTATTCCACAACATTGAGAAGGAAGGAATATCCCTTATGAACATAGACACAAAAATTCTCAACAAAATTCTAGCAAACTGAATTCAGGTGCTTATCAAAAAAAATAATCCATCATGACCAAGTGGGCTTCATACCAGAGATGCAGGGATTGTTCAATATACACAAATCTATAAATGTAATTCACCACATAAATAGAAACAAAAACAAAGACCATATGATCCTCTCAACAGAAGCAGAAAAAACATTTGACAGAATTCAAAACTGTTTTATGGTAAGAACACTTAACAAAATAGGTGTAGAAAGGACTTACTTAAAAATGATACAAGCCATATAAGACAAAACCACAGCCAACATCATATTGAATGGGAAAAAATTGAAAGCTTTACTGCCTAGAACTGAAACCAGACAAGGTGGCCCTCTATCATTTCTTCTATTCAACTTAATGCTGGAAGTCCTAGTCAGAGAAATCAGTCAAGAGAAGAAAATCAAGGGCATCCAAATGGGGGCAGAACAGGTCAAACTATCTCTCTTTGCTGAAGATATGATCTTATATCTAGAAAACTCCAAAGATTCTGCCATGACACTACTGGAATAGATAAACAAATTCAGCAAAGTCTCAGGTTACAAAATTGATGTACAGAAATCAGTAGCATTCCTATACATGAACAACAGTCAAACTGAGAACCAAATCAAAGACTCAATACCTTTCACAATAGCAACAAAGAAAATATAATACCTAGGAATATATTTAACTAAGGAGGTAAAACACCTCTACAGGGAGAACTATGAAACACTGAGGAAGGAAATAGCAGAGGATATAAACAGGTGGAAAACCATACTATGCTCATGGATAGGCAGAATCAACATTGCTAAAATGTCTATACAATCCAAAGTACAATCTACAGATTTAATGCAATCCCTATTA
The DNA here is from genome assembly GCA_963573855.1 of Lepilemur septentrionalis. Lineage (NCBI taxonomy): Eukaryota > Metazoa > Chordata > Mammalia > Primates > Lepilemuridae > Lepilemur > Lepilemur septentrionalis. The sequence continues at coordinate 3,545 of CAUYMX010120414.1, forward strand.
AAATACCACCATCATTTTTTGCAGATCTAGAAAAAATAATTTTAATAATTTAATTGACATAAATCTTACCTCCAGGACACTCAATATAATAAATATTCACTTTATATCCAGGGTCCAGATATTCTATGTACTTCCCTTTCTGGCTTCATCCCTAAAACTTTTTTATATTACTGGTACACTCTTCTCCTGAGTACAGTATTCATAAGAAAACAAACAAAAAGCAAAATTAAAAAATGTCTACTTCCTCACTCTCCTATCTCTGTTTTCCCTGTCTTGTGAATTCAATTTGCTGGCTCCTTGATCATCAGAGCTTGACAAACCCAGGTTGGAACTGGAGTGTGGCGCTGCTTTCTGTGCCAGCTCCTGTGCTCTGTTCTTGCCTTTTATGCTCCATTTTTAACTTATTCTAACAGTATCTTTTCTTTAGCATACTTTCTACCAAAATTCACCAGAAGTATTATAGAATCTGTGCTTAAAAATAAGAATATCAGCTATATGAGTTAAATGAAAGTTAAGTATACCCAACATGTATAAATAGTGGCACACAGCATAGCATCCAAAGACATGGTATTACAAGGTAATTAAAACACTTACCTTTGATATGTGGGAACTTGTTTTGAAAATGAAGCCCTACACCCACATACAAAAATACCATTTGCCAGACAATTTTCAAGTTATTTTTTCAAAGAAACATCTCCTACTATGATCACAAAAGCTGGATGTCAGGAACAATTTCATTATCTCATACTTGTAGTTATAGAGTTATATCTGTTGCTTAGATAGTAGGAATTAAGGTTTTAAAACTGAGTATAAATATGAAAAAAATGTTGAGTTGGCACTGTGGCGTTTTACATATTACTAATAGTGCTTATATTTTTTATAAACTGTTATTTTTAAAGTTTGCTTTATAGCCAATTAGTTTTGCTATATTCTAAATAATACATTTAATAATGAGGAAAAAAGTGCTTTCCATATGCTGCACTTTAGAAGAGACTAATTACCATTTCAGAATTTTGTTTAAAAAGAAAAAAATAAGTACCAAAGTAATTTTGTACTTTGTTAAGATTTAGGCTTTGTCAGTTCTTACCCTATATATTAAAATGAAATCTGTTCAACACATGTATAAATAATGAAATTAACTGCACGAATACTTTGACAAATGGTTGGAAGTTATTTGCTTGAACATGGAAGTCAAATAATGAAAGTTGTGGAAAACTGAAATGTCGTGCTTTTATTTGTCTAAGGTGACTGATTATCTAATCCATTGCTTTTCAAAGCTTTATGTGCACTCAAATATATCGTAACTCTGAACTAAAAGATCATTTTCATAAAAATAATATGAGAGTTTCATGTTCATCTTCATATTGTTCCTTGTTCAACAACTGGAACAATCTTTCAAACATAGAAATATGAAACAAAAAAAATTTGGATATCTAGCAGAGCTCTCTTGGAGAAAGAAATGTACTGAGAAGCCAATTTTCTGCAGAGGTGAGAATCCAAAGGCATCAGAAATTTTCATTGAAACCCACCCCCACCCCCGCCATCTATTCCTGAGGTTAAGCTGCTAATGAATGCTGCCAAGAAGTAGGAACTTACTTCCCATAGGCTCTAACTCATGGGATGGTGGCTCTATCTCGGGTACAGCATACTGAGAAAGAACATTGAAATCCATTGCCTTTATTCTAGCGTGTCTGTAAGGCAAAGTTCCCAAAACCAAGAGAAGCAAACTAAGAATACCGATGACTAACCTCCCATCCCAGGGCCCAGCTCTCAAAGCAGGGGTGTCACTCAGAGAGGAGCATGCTACTCTTTTTGCCCCAATCACCAGAGCCAAGTCTCAGGGACTTTGTCCAAAGGAAAGGGCAGGACATACAGCACAGAGCTACAAAGCGCTTCCCAAAGGAGGAGTTTGGGGGAGTTCAAGCAAGAGGTTGGAGGAGTTCAAACATGTGAGTACTTTCAAAAACAATGGAGTATTAAAAAGCAAATAAAAGAAATTGGTACTTTATTAGAGATATAAGCTGAACCTCAGGTCAGCTAGTTTACCAGAAAGAACCCAGGAAAGAGATAGATAAGAAGGGCCTTCTTGGTGTCAGGAAACTATTTCAAAAACTGATGTCAATAAATATCCTTGCAAAGGAGACCACAGTTAATTCAATCTGTGAAGAAATTTATATACCAGCCCATTATTAAAACAATAGAGTAATCTGCAATTAGCAGCACTTATTATCTTGGTATAGTCCAGGATAGAGAGAGACAAAGCAGCCCTGCTAAAAGCACTGTCAGCTAAAGTTGCCATGTGCAAGTCTAAACGGATCCTTGGGGAGAAATATCAGAAACCCCACACTGCAGAGGAAATAGATTTCAGTAATATAGCCCACCCATTCAATAAACAAATAAATAAGCAAACAATGGTAATAAGCTCTAGAGGAGGGCAGGAGCATCCAATACTCAGAGTTGTTTCAATACATTATTGAGGAAAAAAAAATAAAAACAACCAGGCTACATAAATTTCCTGTAAGAGCCATCAGATATTGGATTTAACAAACACTTCAAGGTATCCTTTATAATTATGTTCAAAAACTAAAGGACACCATGTTAAAGAAGGAAAGGAAGGTATGATGACAAAGTGTCATAAAATAGAAAATATCAATAAAGAAAAATTATTAAAATAAAAGAACCAAATGGGAATTCTACAGTTGAAGTGCAATAATGGAAATAAAAACTTTCAAGAAGGTCTCAACAATGTATTTGAACTACTGGAAGAAAAGGTGAGCAAAATTGAAGATAGATTGCTGAAGATTATGCAATTTGAATGAGATAGGAAAGAGTGGCAAAACAATGAGCTGGGACACGGATAAATGCAGCATGTCATTTAGCACGCTGACATTCACATGGTGGAGAAGCCAGGAGGAGAAGACAGAAAGAAGCACATGAACTATTCAAGGAAATAATAATAACTATTCAAGGAATAATGGCAATAAGAAAATTGCCATAATTTGGGGAAAATCATTAAACTACATTTCCAAGTACCACAGTGGGCTCTAATGGGATAAAGCAAAATGCATACAATTGTATTGTTGGGCCAAAAACATATAGAAATGTAGTATATTTGCCAAAAATATCACAAAGTTGATAGTTGGGTTCAAAGCTCTACTGGGCTTAAAAAAAAAAACAAACAAAAACTATAGCAGACAATAAGTCAGTCAAACCTTTAGGAACAAATGAAAAGATCAGAAATAGTAAACAAGATCATTAATACAACAAAAACTATAAATATATACATGTACCATATTTCTCTCTCAGCTTTTTAAAAAGACATAAAATTATGGCAAGAGTATTAGTCTATTTGAGCTGTTATAATGAAATGCCTGAAACTGGGTAGTTTGTAAAGAACAAAGATTTATTTCTCATGGTTCCGGAGTCTGGAAGTCCAAGATCAATGTACCAGCAGATTTGGTGTCTGTTGAGCACTTGATTTTTGGTTCCATGATGGTGCCTTGTTGCTACATTCTCCAGAGGGGATGAATGCTGTGTCCTCCCATGGCAGAAGGCAAGGAAAGGCACAGGGGCCTAGCTAGGTCCCTCCAGCCCTTTCGTAAGGCCCCGATCCCATCCATAAGGGTGGAACCTAATCACCTTCTCAAGTCCCCACATTTTAATACTGTGTCATAAACTCATAAACCTCATAAACTTGGTTTATGTTTCAATATGAATTTTGGAGGGAATAAAAACTTTCAAACCATAGCATCAAATAATAGTTATAACAATAAATTGCTGGGTTTGTCATATACATAGATGTAATGTATACAACAATAATAGCACAAAAGGGGGAAAGTGATTGCACAGAAGCAAAATTTATGTATCTCACTAAAATTGTTACATCTGAAAGAAATTCTTCTAGCAGAACATGGGCAGGAAAATTAAATTCTGATAAATTGTGCTTTATATAGTAATTCTGAGTAATAATTAAGGGGAAATGGGGAAATCTGGAATAAATATCATTAAAAATTAAAATGTTACATTAGAAAATATCTAATTTTTTAAAAACAATAAAAGAGGAATGGGGGTGAAAAGGAATAAGGCATATAGAAGAAAAACGATAGACATAAATCCAACTATACCAACAATAACATTAAATAAAAATTGATTAAAACTTCAATTAGAAGGCAGAGGTTGTCACACTGGAGGAAAGAAAAACAAGATCCAACTACATGTTATCTACAGGACATATACTTTAGATCCAAAGATGAAAACAGACAGAAAATGGATTGAAATGCATCAGACAAAATATACTTTAATGTTACAGAAATAAAGAGGGATATTATATAATAATAAAAGGGTCAATTCATCAGGATGACATAATAACAATTATGTACCTGATGACAGGCCATCAAAATACATGATACAAAGTTTCATAAATGAAAAGAGAAATAGACAACTCAACAGTGTTACTTGGAGACTTAAATATTTACTTTCACAAATGGATAAAATAGGCTGAAGATCAACAAAGACATAGAAAATCTGAACAACATTGTGACTAAGTAGACCTAACAGGTGTTCATAGAACATTGAATGTAACAATAGAATTTATATTCTTCTAAGGTGTGCATTGAATAATATCTAGGAAAACCATATCCTAGGTCCTAAAATAAACCTCAAGAATTTAAAGAGAAATAATACTTAGTACGTTCTCAGACCAGAATGGAATGTAATAATAAATTCAGCACTTCTTCAAAGTGATCACAACAGTATGTTGTTTGGGAAGTAGGCTAATCAGTGAAAAGAAACCAGTTATTATAATATTTTTAAGTCAAAATGAACAAGAGATAAAATAATAATCTTAGATTTTTATATGGAATTAAATGCATGAATTGATCCCAAAAGTGATCATGACAATGTAAACACAGAAGAATCTATAGAAATCCTGGAATGGTCATTTGAACCCCCAAAGAATACTGAGAAGAATAAACACAATCTTAATTAAATATGAGGTAGGATAAGCTCAGATGACAATGGCCTTGTGTTAATTTACATTGAATAATGATGTATAAATCCAATAAATTCAGAGGGTAAATATATGTGTGTGTGTATATATACACACATGCACACACTACACACATACATAAAACCCATTATCACAAATAAGAATACCTTTATTTCATGTATAAAATTCTTCATACATTATTTTTGAAAATCTCATTAATCCAAGATTGACACGTGAGCCGTGAAACTTTAAATTATCGCTCTTAACTAGATTTACATGTGAATATATCATTGAAAATAAGAGTATATTTTCAAATTCCACTTAAATATTTTCAAAACACTCTAAAATATTTCAAGTTATGTTTCAAGTCAATAAAACTTTTAGTCTCATTAATTTCAAATGAGGTACAACCACGGGTTACTTAAGAAAGAAATAGATGAAAGGAATGAAAGTAAGGTAATAGGCTGGGAGGAGGAGAGGGAGAAACTGAAGGAGAGGACGGAGGGAGGAAGGAGTAGAAAGAAGAAAATCATGAAAGCAATTAATTGAACTAATGTGAGAATACATCTGTTCTTTCTTCCAGAGAGCAAGCCCCTTAAAATGACTAATTACAACGGAATGCTACAGGCTTTTACATAACTTGATTTAGCAAGGCAGTTGATCATACTTTTTCGAAAGTTATAATTGCTAGGATTGAAGGAAGTTTAAAAAACATGGAGTTCATTTTCTTGCCCTTAGGCAGAAATATTTCAGTCAGTAAAAAACAGTATTTCTGTCATTTTTAAAATATTCACACAAGGACGGGATTCAATTCCCTGTGAAAACATATCTTAGACTTACAAAAATACTTTTTCACAAGTACAACTTTTACTCAAATAATTCCTTAAGTTATGATAAAATGATCTCTGTATGCTTACAGGTGATCTTAAAAGGGAGGATAAGGAGGGGACTGAAGTTGGAGGTGGTAGTTAAAGATTATTCTTTAAGTCTAAATTGTTCAATGGAAAAATTAGCATTATAAATCAAGTAATAAAATACTGATTATTTCCTTTGTAAAAGGAAAAATGGGTTTTAAAGGAAATAAATGAATGATTGCTCCCTTGACTGAATCCAGGCAAAATAATTGCTACTAATTGGGATAATAATGAAAAGTATCCATGTACATTAGGAAAATAAAATACATTTTTTCTAATTCTTAATTCTTACATTCCAAAACCTAAATATTTAATACGATCCTTGATCATTAACATATGCTAATGTACACAAAGTATAAGAACATACAAACAACTACTTGAATTTCTTAGTTATAATTTAGATTACTGGTATAGTAAATCTAGATCTACTCTGATATTAACCTGTGGTCATTATCACTTTTCAGTTAGAGAAAAAGGAAAAGCAATATAGAATCATTATAGACATGGGGAAATACTAACAATACTTATGTATTAAATTTGAAATGCTAATTCTATTAAGAGAAGGCTTTATTCACCCTAATTAATGACAAATCCTGTTTCAATATTAATAACAGGTTTTTAAAATATGTGTTTACCTTTCAGATTGTCAGTTTTAAATTTTCTTTTTTATAAATAACTTCATTGAGATATTCACAAGTCATAAAATTCACCCATTTAAAGAGTGCAATCCAAAGGTTTTTAGTATGTTCACAGTATGCATTTATCACTAAAATCAATTTTAGAACAATTTCATCCCCCAAAAAGAAATTCCATAACCATTTTTTGTCATTCCCCATTTCTCTCCCCCTATCCCATCCTCTCCCTCTAATCCTCTGGCCTCAGGAACGAACTTACTTTCTTTCCCTAGATGTTTACCTATCCTGGACTTACAAAAGAAATTCTACCTAACTGTAACTAGATATTCTTTGGTCAACATCTCCTGACCTCCTCTTTCCCTGTAACTACAGAAGCCTCTAGTAATCATCATTTTACTCCCTCCTATGAGATCAGACATTTTAGATTCCACTTATGAGTGAAATCATTCAGCAATTGTCTTTCTGTACCTGGCTACTTCACGTAACATAATGTCCTCCAGCTTCATCCATGTTGTCGAAAATTACAAAATTATATTCCTTTTGATGGCCGAAAAGTATTCCATTGTTATATGTACCAGTTTCCTTTATCCATTCATCTGTTGATAAGACACTTAGGTTGATCCCTTATCTTGGTTATTATGAATACTGCTACTATAAACATAAAAGTGCAAATAGCTCTTTAACATAATGTTTTATTTTTAATTTTTATTTTTTGGATATATATCCAGTAGTGGAATTGCTGGATCATATGGTAGTTCTATTTTTAATATTTTGAGGGCCTCCATACTATTTTCCAAAGTGACTGTACAAGTCTCTTGCTGCATTCCCATCAACAGTGTTTCAGTGTTCCCTTTCTCCACATCCTTGCCAACACTTGTTAACCTTTTGTCTTTTTCATAATAGCTATTCTAAGAGATGTGAGGTGATATCTCATTGTGGTTTTGATTTGCATTTCCCTGATGATTAGTGATGTCAAGTATTTTTTCATATACGTTTTACCATTTAGATGTCTTCCTTTGAAAAATGCCTATACAGGTCATTTCTGCATTTTTAATAAGATTATTTTTTTGCTGTCAAGTTCCTTATATATTTTGGATATTAACCTCTTACTGGGTGTATAGTTTGCAAATATTTTCTCCCGTTTTATATGTTGTTTCTTCACTGTTCATGTTTTCCTTTGCTGTACAGAGGTTTCTTAGTTCAATGTAATCCCGTTTGTCTATTTTTAACCTTACCATTCCCATGAATAAAGACCTTAATTAAATAAGAGGCTGAATTTTGGCCTCTATCATATTATAAAATTTTAAGCAAATCAGTATTGTAATAAACTTTTCATGTGACAAATACTTTTATTGCTTCAATTGAAGTAGTTGTTTTGTCCATTCCATTAAACCTTTTTAGTTTATGGTATAGCTTTAAAATTCAATAGCGAAGCTCTTATATGGATACTTATTGATTAAATGATATAGTTTCTGCAAAGACTTCTTTTTTAACTTAATAATTTATAAAGTGCATTTCTAAGACTGCAATTTTCTGGACTGTATAAAATTGAAAGAGAATTAATATTTAGAGCTACAGTATTACAGAACCTGTATAATTGTGCCCTAGTACAAGTCTCTTCTTCCAATTTTTAATTCAACAAAAATGACCAGCTATTACAATTAAATTTATTCACAACTGACTCAAATGCTTTTTATAATCAGATAGATTTTCATTAATATTTATTCTCAGACATACAAGTCTACTTTTGAAAATCGAATGAACATTATTTAGAGAGTATATTTTTACCTGGCTGAAAACAATTCTAGATTTTATTACAAAAATATCTTCCAATAGCATTTAAGATGTAAGAAATGTTGCATTTTTTTTTCTGAAAAATATACTCCTTTACATTTTTCTGGGACAGTCAATAACCCATATCAGGGGTTTACTGAAAGCCTTGCGGTTTTTTATTAGCCTTTAACTAAGATCATCAGGACCTTAAATTTCCTTTCATTCTACTCTTGTCCAATTTGTGGTTGCTTGTGCAGTATTTTAAATAAGAGATAATCGCTAAACACAGCTCTATATATTTATTTACTATTTTACTTCAGAGATAATATTAAATTTTGAAGGAAAATTTATAATTTTTCCAAACCATTCATCTTATTTAGGACATGATTTATTTTAAGAAGGAAAAACCCTTGTTCCTTTCCCTCAATTCTTTCAATGCTTTCTTAAACTGGTCACTAATCTCCAATTACTCATCATTGTAATAACAGTCGTGATGTAGTATAAGGCAAAGAACATGTATAAAGTTGTATTTGTAGACAGTATGATCAGAAACATAAAAGAATCAACACATTATTAGACTTTTAAAAAATATTTAGAAAATAAATTTAACTATCATTAGAGAAATGCAAATCAAAACTACATAGTATTTTGATAAACAGATGGAAGTATCTCCGTGGTAAGCAAAAATTCAGTGTTAAAAGTGGATGGGATTATTCTTGAAATCTGTGCCCCTATTAAGCTAGCTTTTATTTTTTCACATTTTGTAGTCATATATAAAAAGAAAAAGTGTTACAAAATCTTTAAGAAAAAGAACAGTGCAACCAAAATGATAAATTACAGTTTGCACTTGGCTGGTCTCATTATCAGTGAACACAGACAGTCACGAGGCTTGTGGCTTGTGGCTAATGGCAAAGCACATTGACCCCTCAAGACACAAGGACACGCATCTGTAAGCAACTGTAAAGAACGCTGCCTACTCTTGCTGGATTTTCAGAATTTAAAGAGAAAGCAATCTTAAAAATTTTACCAGATAAATCCAAATGTTTAAGAAATGGTAGCATTTCAAAAATAAAACAAAATGACAAATACATAAAGAGCAATTTTTCATAAGTGAGCAATTTTTAAAAAGTCTTGAGGTGTCTATTTTTTTGTGTCCTTTTTAAATTTCTTTTATCAATGTGTTATCGTTCATGTGTTATAAATGTGTTTTCATTGTACAGATCTTTTACTTTTTAAAGTGAAGGTTAAGTTTATACCGAGCTATTTTATATTTTTTATAGCTTTGTAAATGGGATTGCTTTCCTGGTTTCTTTTTCAGATTGTTCCCTGTTGACATATAGAAATGCTACTAATAAATATCATGTATACCCCATAAATATGTACAACTATTATGTCCATAAAAATTTCCTAAAAAGTCTTTATATATAATCTAAATTATAGGTGATTGATTTGTAACTCTCTACTACGTATTCAAATTAAAGCCTATTTGGGAGTCTCTTTAAATTATCAGACATCTTCCTTTTTTTTTTTTTTTTACGTACTGAATTATGACAAATAGGTCAATTCTCCCCTAATGCCATGAATTCATAGCTGACATAAATTTCTCAGTATTACACATGGGACACTGTATGAGGTTGGAGAAAGTCATCTTCGTTCATAAATAGCTCATAGCTTTAAAATTAAAGTATATTAATTAATTTTAAGAATTCCATTATTGTCTCTTTCATACCAGTATGAAGAAGTTACTACTTACTTAACTCTTAAACTTTTTTTTCCCGACTGTGTATGTCATTTCTAAGTTTGTAGACACTCAGGGTTTGGGCTTTTGAAAAGGCTACAAGGGACAGTCGACTACAGTGTAATTCTACAAATGGAGGCATCTTGCCTGTGATGCTTAGACAGTTGCACTGAAGTCCCTGGATACCAGACTGCTGGGTTGCAAAATGATAAAAGAAAATATCTGACAAGTTGACCAAAAAAAATATTTTAAAAAATGTTTAATCAGGAGGTTTTTGTCTATTCATTTTTAGTAATTATTAATATATGTAAGTATAGATCTACCATACTACAATTTGCTTTCTATTTACACATATATATTTTTTCTCTCCTTTCTTGGCCTCTTTTTAATCAAATATTTCTATTATTCCATTTCCCCTGTATGGTTAGTTGTGAATAATTTTATTGTTTTTTAGTGATTATCCTAGATATCACCATATACACTCTTCACTGATTATAGTATAACAATTATTATTTTCACTTCTCTTCTAGCAATGCTAGAATATTGGAAATACTAAAGACCATTTAAATGTACTTTTGCATTTTTTTCTTACGTAACTTTTATCTACAAATTTATATGTATCTGACATAATGGATTGTTCAGTTAAAGACATTTCACACTAATAGATTTTGAAAAGCTATAGCACTCTCTGAATAAAATTTTAAATGTTACTTGCACAGAAAGAAATATTTTAACATTATTGTTTCAGGATAAAAATTAATCAATTCTCTCAACATAGCCGTTTCTAAACAAAAAATATTATATTGGATAAATATTTGAAATTTGGGGTGTAGATCAAAATTCAGATAAAAAGTAAATAAAATGTTTTTATACCTCTTTAATCTGTTGCATTCATGAGTTATATTTCAAAGAACTTACATGACAACCTTCATTTTGCCCCAGCGATTTTTATGTTATGCATTTAATTGCTATTTTAGAACAAGATAACCATGAGCCCCACCTGCCATGTGACACTGGAATAATTGAGTATTTAAAGCAAATCATGTGTGATTTAAATTATTTAAGAAACACACAAGGATGTATGACACGAAAATAATGAGTTAAGTATTATCTGCTTATTCTAAAAGCAAAGAAAATTATTATCATGTACGTCTGATTCTGTTGTTGAATACCTGATTGAATGTGGGTCTTCCAACTCTCTCCCACCTTTAAAGGAATGACTCTGCCCTGCCCTCATTTGCCACTGAAATTCATCCACCATCTAGTCTTCTGTTCCTTCATCAAATACAATGAAATTTTCACATTCTATTTTATTCACACATTGCATTTATTTACTTTCAAAATTTGAACACCTTGGAAAGATGTCATTCTTTAATTAATTTTTTTCTATATGCGAATATCGGTTAAATATCTTTGGTTGGGAAAGGATACAGAAAAAAGTTTGTCCACTAAAATCAATAGTAATGTTTCTTACTTAAAGGCTTTTCATTTTATCACAGAGATTTCAGGGGAAAAATTAAAGCTGTTAAATGAAAGAGTTATGTTTTTAACAGATTACTATTATTTTGCTAAGTTAATATACTTATTAATTTACCTGCATAATTATATATTTGTCATTTTCCATTCCTTTCCAACAATGAATTCTCTGTTTGTGTGAAAATGTATTTATGGATTCATTATGTTCAAGAATATTTTCATTGGGTATACAATTTATAAATTAATGCTTTTTTAGCACTTTGAACCTATTATTCCATTGCCCATGGTTTCCATTATTTCTATGGAAAAGTCAGACATAAGTCTCATTGTTACTCCTTTTATGTTTATGTACCTCCTTCCCTCTCGCTTCCTCTCTCCCTTCCTTCTTTCCTTCCTCCTTTTCCCCTCTCTTTCTTTCCTCCCCTTTTTCTCCTCCTCCTCCTTTTCCTTCTACTACTGCTACTGCTACTTGTTGCTTTTCAGATTTTTCTCTTCAGCTTTGTATTTCAATGGTCTATTATATGCCTATGTGCAGTTATCTTTTTGTTTACCTTCTTTTAAGTCTGCAGAACACCCTTAATCCGTGTTAATGTCTCTCAGCAGTTTTTGGGAATTCTTTAAATTAATGCATCTCATCAAACAATGTTTGGTTCCATTTGCTCTCATTTTTCCCTCTGAAACTCCAATTACCTGTATGTTTGGCCTTTTTCTTAGGTCCCAAAAGTGTTTAATACACCTTCATATATTTTATTCCTATATCCCCTTTGTGTTTCAGTTTATAAAATTGATATTGATTGATATTCTTAAATCTTCTAGTCTATTTCTGTCTTTGGTGGAGTCTAATTTGCTGTAAAACTCACATATTAGATGTTAATTTCAGATACTTTATTTTTAAGTTCTAGTACATCTGATTTGTTATATATTCCAATTGTATGGCAACAAATCTTCATTTTTCAGCTGTTTTCTTCATCTTTTGGTCTATTTTTGAATATATTAATCACAGATATTTAATGTCTCTTTCATTGATCTCTAATATCCAAATAATTTTTGTAATTATCCTTCTCTTGGGTTTAATTTTGTCATGGTTTTTGCTCAAGTGGACCTATCTCTTATCATTCTGTTTTTTTTTCTTCCACACAGTATAGTTTATATAGAAAATGTGAAGACCCCAAATAATGTTATATTCTCCCAGAGAAAGTATCATTTTCCTTCCATTAGAGTTGATAGGGTGTTTGTTGGTACCTTTAATCCAGGCAGAGACCATGCTGGCTGTCAGCTGGACTGCAGCACTGATAATGCTACTCTACCTCTGGGTTTCTACTTGCTCTCAAATGTTTTCAAATGAGAGTGTTGAATGTTCTTTATGATCCTCTAGCTTTTGTTTCATAAAACTGAAAATAACTCTGCTGTGCTTTCAATGTCTTTTCACTTAGGATCTTAGCTTCCTGCTCAAGTTGTGAAGCCTCAAATTTCAGCAGATGTCCTAGGGAAAAAACAGACTATGACTCTCCTACCCCAGGCATCCCTGAAAAGCTCTGTGGGTTTTTCTGTACCCAGCTGTGTCATCTTTGTTTCTCTGACTCTTGTCCTTGCGTATTATCTGAACTACTCCCAAGGCAGTTATCAGCTGCTGAGTTCAGATTATTTCCGCATAGCTCACAATATTTGTAGTTTTAGCCAATTCTGACTCTGCCTGCTTTCAAAAACATAATGTCTTATATGGAAATGCTAACTTGCTGAAGCATCTACATCCCACTCAGGAGCAAAACTGTGATTACTTATTGAATTAACAGACATTTCTAGAGCAACTATGTGACAGAAGTTATATTGGAGATTTCATATATATATGTGTGTGTGTGTGTGTGTGTGTGTGTGTGTGTGTATATTTTAGTTCCTAATTATAAAACTTTATGGATGGTACAATCACATCATTCAATTAATGAGAAGGGTGTGGACAATCGTCAAAGGCTCTTTTTCTGTCAGACAACTATATTGGAGAATTTAACTTATTCTTAAATTTATGGTAGACAAGCTGTTATATTAATTTATTAACTTTTGCAGTTTGATACAAGAAACATTTGCCTGCCGTAACATTGAAACCAAGAAAAAAAATAGTTGAGTTCTTCTTTGACAGAACTAAAAGGGGAAAGGATGCCTTACATATGTTTTCCAAAATATACTACTTTTTAAAAAGGGAATGGGGAGGAAATACCTTACAAGTTTCCAAGAAATAGAAATTAGTTTTTAATTAAAAATCTTCTTTTTCATTTTATCTTGAATGAATTTTGTTGAAAAATGAAAAATTTCCACAAAGCATGAAATATGAATTAAAAACAGTATTTAGAGAACAGATTCACTCTTTTGGAATAGACTTATTTTTAAATGTTTTTACATCTCTCCTTTTGCATGCACTTACATTTTAAAATTTAGCAAATATAATCCGCCCTCCATGAAAACACCCCAAATCTGATAAAAAAATATTTTGGAAGACATTGTTATTATTTTCTAAGACTGCCATTTTAAGCATAGTTAGCATATATTTAAACTGCCTTCTGCTATGTGAAACTGGTGATGAGATTAGATCTTACTGTGAAAATGTTAAATTTAAAACCTCAAAATTTTTCACACACTCCCTTTATTAAAAGCATTTTTGTTATTTTAAAGAAAAAATCAATTCACATCTCATCTTATTCAAAAAGCCCAGAAAGTGATGAGGTAAATTGGGTTGCATCATATTGCAAAGCTTTTAACTAGAAGGCATTACTCTTTTATGTATCTTTAGCTAATCCCAGAGAATTATATTTATTTACCTCCTAAATCCAATGTAAATTTAACTGAAAATTACTGAGAATCAGTTTTTTTCTCAACTTATACTTTCCAGTGAATTGAAAACTATCTAGAAATTACTTTTTTCCCCAATATATGTAGATAACATTTTGAAGAGTTTGTTCCATTACTTTGTTATGTTAAGCATAATAAATTCTAATTTATTTTTTGAATATTAAAGATCTTATTCCTGAGATTATAAAACATACTTTATAGAGATAGATAATGTTTGTTTGGTGCTCATCATGTGTCTGGGAATGTCAGGTACTATTCAAATCTCATTTTACATGTAAAGAAAGTAATAGAAATTATGTAAGTGAATTGACTACATTTTCAGGTCTAGTAAGTCAGGGAGGCAGGATTTGGACCCAGACATCTGAGTTTAGCAGCCAAATTTCCAGTCACCATTATAAGACTCAATCTGTGGCCCGCCTTCTTGCAGAATGCAGAACCCTGACAGGAGGTATGCAGGTAAGGATCAAACTCTTCTGTCCATTTTGTTACTGAGTGAACTGTTGGAGACCATTATTTAAGCTTTTGCCAACAAGCCATCTTAACACTAAACCACAAAATTAAAGAAGTTGCTTTTTCCTATTCTAAGCAGAGCTGGATGAATGGTGAGTTACCTCTGCAAAATGTATAGAATGGAGAAAAAATACAGAATCCCTTCTGAAGATCTTCAGATGCCAATTTATTCAAATTTCCCAGAGCTAGAATGAATAGGGATCAGAGAAAGACTATTTTTCATGTTGAAATATTCATTTCCTTCCCCTTGAGGTCAAAGAATGTTTACATTTCCACTATGATGTTATTCTGTTATACATACACATAGCTGCATATTGTTAAAAATTCTAAATGCATAAAAAAATTCGGGCATTTTCTAAAAGTGTTTTTTATCTTTAATTTTGGATGCTAAAATAACAGCATTTTGCAAAATCATGTTTCCTTTCTAAAATTCTTAATCCGATTTTATGATATTTATATAAACTCACAATATTATAAATTAAAATATAATGTATTATTTCTCCAGTGACATCCCTATATCTTTAAGAAACAATCATTTTAATTACTAGCTTAAAATGCTTTTCATAGTTCTGCTGACAACTGTGGCCTCTACTTTTCTCTTTTTTTCAATTGATAAAACCATATTCTCTTGGCCCAGATGCTAGTGAGCCAATTTACCATAGCCATAAAATTGCATTTCCTAAAGTATCATCTCATGATATCTCATCCATCTTACAGTCATTATCAAAATGAAAAAAATGCAGTTTTAATTGGTTAATTGATCACTAATTTGAGTGAATAGAATTATGCTAAAGTCAATACACATAAGATATTAAGTCTCTAATTTGATGTTTTATCTGCTAAACGATGGCCATCAAGTGACTTGGATTTAAAAAATCCCAAGACTTATAGTTTAGCAGCATCACAACCCAGTTAACCACGCACTTTGTTATAATGAAGTATAATCATCAACAATGCATGACCCAATTTTAGTGATTCACAAAATGATTCTGTAGGTTAATTTCATTCCAAAAAAAATCTACAGATAAATTTAAGTAAATCATAAATGGACACTAACCTAAGAAGTCACAATTTGTTGTTAACATTGATATGACCTTTCACATAAAGGAGGAATTTGAGTAGCAGATATGAATAACTACCAGCTATGATCCTAACTGAGGTCTTTGTATTTTCAGTTACAATGAGTGAGATAAAGGCCACAACCAGCTTAAGGTTTAGCCATCACAAAAAAAAATTTAATCCTTAATTTAAATTTCTTGGCTTTTGGCTCATTTTATAGCATTTCCTGCTTATTGAATTTCTTAACAGAAACATGCATGAGAAGGTTGCTAGTAAGAGGATTGACAGGCATACCTGCCACATAATAACAAGTATGCTGAAAAAGAATGGTAGACCAACAAGGCAATATTTCATACAACTGATTACCTGGAGAACTCATGGGATGATACTCCAACATGTACATGACAAGTAAATTCCTAACATAGAGGTATATCTTGAAGAAGTCTGAATCTATTCATTATCACTATTATTATTATTACAACTACTATTGTTCTTGTTACACAAAAATATTTTTATCCATAAGAGAAAAGGCAAAAAATATGAACTGTACTATTTTGAGAAACTGTACTATTTTGTCTTTGGTTGAAAATACATCCATAACCCCTTACACCCTATCACTCTTTTATACATTGTTTCTAATCGAATATCTATCCAAATCAACCTTAAAATCTCCATTTATACAGTCTCTATTTACATGGTCTTTGCTCCAAGCCATGTTTTTTTTTTTTCTCATGTAGATTGCTACAATGGCTTTCTAACTGATCAACCCACTCTAACCAACACTCCCCATTTTTTTCTACCTTTGGACGTGGCTTTGTGAGAACATGATCTTTGGAGTCATCATAGCCACCTTTGTCCTTGATGGATGCTGTATGTTGGATTCATTACAAAGCAGACTCTGAGACAGAGATTAATACGTAGAAAAATGACTGGAGCATAATCTCAGGAAGATCATTTTAGGGGAAAAGAAGAAACAAGATTTGTCAGATGGAGACATGGAGCTGCAATGCTGTTACAAAAACACCTCAGCTCTGAAGCTGATATGGCTCTCAGAGATGTCCCTAGTTGGGGCCAAGCAGGCTGGCCTTTACATCCATCAGCTAGTAATAGCAGGCTCCTCTCTAGAAGAAGACGTGACTTTGAGAGTGCTAGCTAGCTCTTCTCAGCACATAGCAATACCTAGTCTTGAGGCTATAACTGATAAGGAATATTTTTCTCTTCTACTACCCATCCTAGACTCCCTTCAATCTCAACAACTCTGTTACTCTGAGTGGCTTACCTGGTGGGATAACCAAGAGCCTCATCTCTGAGCTGTCTGTGCTCTAGATCACTGTCCCGTCCTCAGGCTGTGGCAACTGAACTGGTGACATTATATCAAAATTGGGCCATGGAGTCTGAAGAGATACTGAGGTGGATCATTTAAGTTCCAAATATTATTCCTGCCTAACCACATTCTTTAACAGCAGCCCCACCTCCTCCTGATAATCAGGGTTAATTATCCTTGCCAAGATACAGCTTTTTCTTCTTGACTGCCAGTTCCTTGATATGAGGAGTCCAAAATGCCCAGATGGCTACCATAGCTTAAAGTTCAACAGGACTCTTTTTATTGAACCATGGTGGAAATTTTTCCCTTCTGAGAGCCAGGCTGCCTGCCATAAACCTTGCCTCTCACTATGATAATTGTGCTAACCTGGCTTCTGACAGTCAAGTACCACCTCTCAGCCTCTATTTTGGGGGGATGCTCTTCTTATACCCACTGCTATGAGGAGGCCCAGTTCTGTAACAGGATTTCTTACCTTAAACCCTGGCCTAGAAAACACAGCCACAATTGAGATTCTCAGTGATGCTGGTATCATTCTCAATAGTACGTTTTTTATTGTTTGGAAAAAGGATTGTCCTCCAACTCCTCCAGGGAACAATTTTTTCTGGCCTGTTTTTCTTCACTGCATTTATACGCAATCTGGCATGCCCACTCCTCCTAGTCTTTTGTTCCTTTCTTTAACTTTCTGTCACAGCAGTTCTGGCATCTCCAATTCACTTAGTTTAGCCCATACAATTTTGCAAACTTCTAAGAGCTGTCCAAATACTGCGTTTCCTCATTTCCAAAGGTTCTTGCCAGGGCATTACATTCTCAGTTCCAGAAAAGAAAAAGAAAAGCTCCCAGATTGATAAATTCTCCCTTTTTCCACCTTATCTTCCACCCCCTTCCACTGCCCACTTGATTCGGCATCATCAGAATATAACCCACATGCTCTGCTTTCCTGCCTTCTGCTAGTACGGGTAGGCTAAACACTGTTCTTTCTTCAGAATACAGGACTTTGTCTTCCTTTGTCCCCTGGTCTCAGCACTTCCTTGACTGTGACTTAACCTAAAATAGGGGGTTAAAGACTAGGGGGCAGTAGACCGAGTTTGTGGGGCAGAGGCATGTGTTGTCTTGCATCATTTTTAGCTGAGGAGAAATAACCACATCTTAATAGACATGCGTAGGCTATATTTGCAGGCTTAGGAGAACCTGGGTGTTTAAGATTTTAGACTGTATCAACTTAGATGTTCCAATCACATATGACAGTGTCTATTTCCTAATCAAGACCCTAACTTTGGCATAGCAGTCACTATCAGTTCTACCACCCTTGTGACTAAAAATTAGGGTTCAGTTTTCTCTGCCTGCTGAGTGGCAGGAGATAAGTCTCTTTAGATGATGTCAAGTAGGCCCTCTGGCTTCCACAGTAAATTTTTAATTAATGATTTATCTCCATTAACCTTCCATAATATTTATCCAGAGCATCAAGTGCTTTGAGCAAAACACATCCAATTCCATTTTATTTGCAATCACCATTTCACCCATATTTCTATAGCATCTTATATTGTACTTGCTAATCCAAGTAATTTCGCCAGTAGAAAATCCCAGTTCTTGTTTGATGAATATTTTAACAGTTGCATTGCTACCTAATGTCTAGGTCCATGGTCATCATTGCCAGTTAGCTGGAGAATATTCCAGTTGTAAAAATCCACTTTATCATCTTATCCCAGAGATGCACCTCACTGTGAGTGCAATATATCATCTGGCATTCACTGTACAGCCTGTGGGAGTGGAGCTTGGAAAATGAGCATAAATGTTGACAACTGGCTACTGTTATTGCTCTGAATAATGAATTGCCCTTTGTGTTTGTCCTTCTAGTGCTGTGTCTTCTGCCAATGTCCATAAAATTTTGGCAAGCAAAATTGTTGGTTTGAACGTGAGATAAAAATCTCAGAATCTTCACGGTTATGACACTAGAAACAATTGTTAAAGATCCGGTGTTCAGAAAACAGACTTTGTGATAGATATATGCAGGAATTTTAGCAGGACATAAAGTTTGGGAAAGTCTTCTGAGGATCAGCACCGTGGCATAAGGATGGGAAGCAGGACTGCTCAGCGGGCAGTTGAGTGTGGTGCAGTGTCAATAAGGCCTCAGCCAATCCCACGGGAGATCTGAAGCTAAGACAGCTATGCATATTTTCCTTAGCTTTAAAGAAGGGGCCAAGACTTTATATTTATGTACCTACTAGCCACTGGGTACAAGTTGCCCAGGAAAGTGTTAGGACTTTAAACAACATGGGTTTCTTGAGCTGATAGTAATTCCCATTTGTCAGAGAGGGTAGACAGCTGATGTGCTGGAGGAATAAGTTGTTCAGTCTTATATGGGACATTGGGTGGTGTAGCATGGCCTCTATGATAGAGGAGAATCTAAGAGGTATGTAAATTGCTCCATGCAGAGATCTGACTTCATTGAGCTTCTAAATTAATCAACTCACAAATGTCTTTTATGCTAAATTTTCTTGGATATTGTTATTGGCAGTCTATGTACCTAATGCTTATGCTTTAAAAATATTCCCATGTCATTTAAAATAAAATCTCAAGTACTTATATGTGCATTTAAGATCTTATATGGATTATTAAATGCCTTATCCCTCATGAGTTATCTTATTTACATTCAATAAACTTCTGCTACTCCTTAGATTTTAGATTAAATATAATTTTTAGAGATATTAGCTAAAGTGGGCCCTTCCTCAGTATTTTTAATAATAAATCTGTTATTTTTCATAGTACTCACAATAACTTAAAATTGTAGGTTTATTCGATTGCCTATTTTTTTCTGACTTCCCTAGTAGATTGTGAATTTTAGAGAGAAAGAAATCAAACCTATTTTGTTCACTTCTGTAATAGTAATCATGAGTACTGTCTACCCAAATATTCCCACCTCTCTGCCTTCCAGGCCCATGGTAGTATTGCATTTCTTTGTTCCTTTGTGGTCATTGTGACCCTGTGATTAATTATGACCAATGCCCTATGAGCAGAAGTGATGTGTGTCACCTCTTTGATCGAAAACTTAATTGCAAATATAAGACTCTCTAGAGCACTTTTTCTTCTGGTACAGCAATGGGCACCATTTCAGATGAAGAATGCCCTGATTACTGCATTACTATAATAAGTTGGCTCCCTCTGTCTATGTTTGATGAACATATAGTTGAAGTAAACAATAAACTAATGTTTTAAACTGCTGTAATTGGTTGTTTGATACCATAGAATAGTCTACACTATCCTGGATGATGCATACTGCTGGATACCATGCTAAGCCTTACCTATTATATAAACTAAACAATTTTTGAAAAGAAGGAAAATAATGTCATGTTTACTTAGCAGTGTATGTGTTTTCCCGGACCTGTGATTTATTTTTTAAATGAGAATTTTCTCACCATTTATCTCAACATGGATACTACAAAACCAAACAATACCCCAAAAATATAATATTAGGGAAAAAAATAATAGTCATTTATCAAAGGAGTCATCTTCTATAACAAGGGAAGAACATGGTTGGAATGCATGGCTTCTTCAACTCAGTTAAAGCATTGTTGGATTAGAAAAGAAAAAAATAGATGCCACTGCACTCTACCCAGGGCGACAGAGCAAGACTCTGTCTCAAAAAAAAAAAAAAGAAGAAAATGTTCCCAGCTAGTTAGTGGGTTTTATGCCTAATAAAACCTGTATGTTTCACTGCAAGCACAGAGAGTCTATTTGTTTCAACACCCTTATGAATAAAAGTCCACTAAAGTATGAGTTGGTTACAGAGGGGATTGCACTGGTACTGTAATAGGAACTAAGATTTAGTCTTTTTACTGTAATTCAGGTATGTAGAATGTTTTAAGAAAATTGCATTTACTTTGGGCCAACTGTGCTGTTTCTTATGCCCACCATCTGCCACATTTGCAAAGTTCATACACAACTGCGCCTCTGATTCAGTAACCCTTTCCAGGGCTGAAATTCTATGATTAGGCTCCAAGCTTGCTTTGGTCAGCTAAAGCTTGATGCCCCTGCCTGGCTGTCTCTACCCCTTTGTCCTAGTGGTCAAGTTGGCTCTTAACATTGTGAACTTCCATTGTGGTTCATTGGCACTATTTATTTTCTATCAATAAAATTTTCAAATAGCTATCATGTGATTTCTATGTAAAAGTGTATAAGAGTTTCAAATTATTTGCTTTATTCAAATTAATTGTAAAGATTTCTTTCCTTTCTCTTTGAGTATTATTACTTAATGCATGGCCTTTCATTAAGTTGCTTCTGTTGTCTTTTAGAATTCATGGAAACAGACATTTATAGGATACCCAAATTATAAGTCTTCTTTCCTATTTCCAGATTTTCACCTGGCAGCTCTGTGCACACTATTGTCCCACTTTTCCTTCCTTCCTTCCTTCCTTTCTTTCTTTTTCTTTCTTTCTCCATGAATCTAAATCCACTTTTAATACTTCTACTGAAGAGATCATGATTTAATAAATATCAAATTAATTTTGTAATATCTGTGCCACTTTCTGAATCTCTCCCTTAATACTCAGTTTTAGTGTTGATAATGAATGCATTTGTTTAAGACAAAAAAAAATTATAGGTTTGAGAGAGGCAGATGAATATAATGGGGAAAATCTGTTTTGCAATTGTGACAGAAGGTAAAGGCATCAAAAATGAAGAGAGACATCTTTGAGAAAAAAATCACTGTGCTTAATTTAACTCATATTAAGAAATAATTATCATCCATATCATACTTGTATCTTCTATATTGTAAAAGTAGGTCTGAGAAACAAATTATTCAGCATTAGTCACAAACATAAAATCTTTGAACTCTCCAAGAGTATTAGTATTTTTTTAACAAAAATAAAGCACACTTTGTCAATCTATTTTTATTAAATTGAATGAAATTATGAGTCAAATATCTCAAGTTTCAAGACATATTGTGACAAACACTGTTGAATATATCAAATATCCAGGAGACTGTTATTAAAGTTGACATTGTCTATACAAACCATGATTTCTTCACTTATGCCCGTGCTTTAAATATATGTGTCAATACTAAGTCTGAATGGCTTATAGTATTTGGCAGCTAGTGTCACAACTTTTACATTAGTCAGTAAAAGTTTGTCTAATTAATTAAAATTTTTATTAGAATAATAATAGGATGTACATTTTAAAAACTTTTACTTTAGGCCGGGCACAGTGACTCACGCCTGCAATCCTAGCACTCTAGCAGGCCGAGGCGGGAGGATTGCTCAAGGTCAGGAGTTTGAAACCAGCCTGAGCAAGAGCGAGACCCCATCTCCACTAAAAATAGAAAGAAATTAATTGGCCAACTAAAAACATATAGAAAAAATTAGCCGGCATGGTGGCGCATACCTGTAATCCCAGCTGCCTGGGAGGCTGAGGCAGAAGGATTGCTTGAGCCCAGGAGTTTGAGGTTGCTGTGAGCTAGGCTGATGCCACAGCACTCTAGCCCGGGCAATAGAGTGAGACTCTGTCTCAAAAAATAAATAAATAAATAAATAAA
>CAUYMX010120419.1:0-22894 GCA_963573855.1 Lepilemur septentrionalis
TTGATTTTATTTATGAGGCAAATTGCATTTATAGATTTGTGCATGTTGAACCAGCCTTGCATCCTTGGTATAAAGCCCACCTGGTCATGGTGAATTATTTTTTTTAATATAGTGCTGAATTCGATTTGCTAAAATTTTGTTAAAGAGTTTTATATCTATATTCTTGAGAGATATTGGTCTGTAGATTTCTTTTTTTGTTGTGTCTTTTCCTGGCTTTGGTATCAAGGTGATATTGGCTTCATAGAATGAGTTAGAAAGGATACCATCTTTCTCAATGTTGTGGAATAATTTCTGTAGTATAGGTATAAGTTCTTCTTTATATGTTTGGTAAAACTCTGAAGTGTAGCCATCTGGTCTAGGACTTTTCCATTTTGGAAGGTTTTTAATTGCTGCTCCAATTTCTGTGCTTGAGATTGGTCTATTCAGGAATTCTATTACCCAATCAATTAGAGATGGATAACAGACTTAAACCTAAGGCATGAAACTTTAAGAATTCTAGAAGAAGATGTCGAGAAAACCCTTTCATACATCAGCCTAGGCAAAGAATTTTTGAAGAAGACTCCCAAAGCAATCACAGCAGCAACAAAAATAAATAAATGAGATCTGATCAAATTAAAAAGCTTTTGCACAGCCAAGGAAACTATCATTAGAGCAAATAGACAGCCTACAGAATGGGAGAAAATATTTGCTCTCTACACATCTGATAAAGGGCTGATAACAAGAATCTATCTAGAATCTTAAAAAATCAACAAGAAAAAAAAAAATCAAACAACCCCATCAATAAATGGGCAAAGGAAATGAACAGAAACTTTTCAAAAGAAGACAGAATAATGGCCAGAAAACATATTAAAAAAACTCAACACCTCTAATCATTAGAGAAATGCAAATAAAAACCCCAGTGAGATATCACCTAACCCCAGTGAGATTGGCCTCCATCAAAAAATTCCAAATCAACAAATGCTGGTGAGGATGTGGAGAGACAGGAACATTCTTACAGTGCTGGTGGGACTGCAAATTAGTGTAGCCTCTGTGGAAAAGAATTTGGAGATACCTCAAAGAGCTAAATATAGAAATACCATTAGATCCAGCAATAACACTATTAGGCATCTACCCAAAGGAGCAAAAGACATTCTGTAATAAAGACATCTGCACCCGAATGTTTATGGCAGCACAATTCACTATTGCAAGGATGTGGAAACAACCCAAGTGCCCATCAATTCATGAGTGGATTATTAAAATTTGGTATGTGTGTAGAATGGAATATTACTCAATTATAAGAAACAATGGTGATCTAGCATATCTTATATTTTCCTGGATAGAGCTTGAGACCATCCTCCAAAGTGAGGTGACACAAGATTGGAAGAATGGGCTCCACATGTACTCACCATCAAATTGGCACTAACTGATCAACACTATGGTGCTCACATGGTGGTGGTGTTTTCCAGGGATAAGGAGGTTGGAGAGGGGGGAACTCACAACTAATGGACGAGGTGAGCATTGTAGAGGGGAAGGGCATGCCTCTAATCCTTGCTTAGGTGAGGCAAAGTCATAAAATGTAACCAAAATATTTTTACCCACATAATATCCTGAAATATAAATGAATAAATAAATAAATAAATAAATAAGATTCAATCCCCTACAAGCCTGAGGATCAGATTCTAGATCAGACCTCTAAACTGGCTTGATTCCTCATCTAGCTCCTGGCCTCCAGCTTTCTTAGCAGAAAATGATTATTGACCCTCCTCTATGAAGGTGTATTGACAGAGCATAGGTTTTTTTGCCCCTTCATTGGATGTTACATGGAGAGTTGGGGCTGTCACTTTTCTTTGCAAGTGAGAGGCCACGATGGAAAGAGAGGGCCAGGTACCTCCAAATTCTTGGATTTTCCTAGTTCCTGTTTTGTAGGTCCTCAGTGTTGTGTAGAGTCAGCCAGGCCCCTGAGGTAGGCCACTGCCCAACATCTTGGCAGTACTCTTAGCAGCAGTGCCCAGCTCCCAGGGACCAACCCGGTTAGTGGTAGCTCCTCTTTGTTCTTGGTGACAGGGCTTTCCTGGGGCTGCTCCAGTTGCCAGCCAGAGCTGCTAAGGAGAAGCAGCTCTATTAGAGTCTTCCAAGTCCCAAGCTCCAGCTCGTTTGGTGACAAGACAGCTCTCCATTATTCTTTCTAAAGACTCTCATGTCTCAATTCCTACTGAATCTAGCAGTGTTTTCCAGTCTGTGGACTTCAGATGTCTGGGAAGTAATTGGATTACTGCTAGAACAAGAGAATCAATATGTATATGAAATCTGTCTATAAATCAAATAAATAATATTAATAGTTATTGTGCTACATATTCTGTACTGTGCCAAGCCCTTTGCATACATTATCTCATTAAATCTTCACAAAAATGCTATGATGTAGGTGTAATGATCATCCCCATTTTACAAGTAAAAAAACTCAGTCTCAAAGAGGTTAAGCACATTGCTTAAGATCGTGAAATGAGGAAATGGATAAATTGGTCTTCTAACTCAGGTCATTTAAGTGCCTATTATATAATTTATAATAGATTTTTGTTATTTTTGTCTTTTCACTATTTTTCTACACTGAAAGTACCTCAACTATCATATGACTGGTATGTGATATGGTATTTTTAAAGAGCTCTTTCAAGAATCTTGCTCAAAGCTTTTTAAAAATATGGTAGAGAAAAATGACTTTGTAAATCAATGTAACACCATATTTGCTATATATGACATAACATTGTGTTTGCCTCTGCTCTTTTAGTAGCACTCTGCTGTTCCTTAGGCAGGGCCCCCACCACCGATTGTTCTTTGAATCAAATGAGCAACAAGACACCTCTCAATATTTTGAATTACATTAAAATCGTCAATTCTGACACAAAAAATTGAAATAAAAAAACTGAGGAAAAAATAGCTTATCTGGTTGGCTATTTCATTCATTTGTTTATTCACCCATTGGATACATGTTTACTGGCTCTTACCAGACATTGAATTAGGACTTAGAGTTAGGAACAGCCTTGGAGCCAGCAATGGTGTTTGTCAATTGCAAGAACTTGTGACATGTGACTAGTTACTTTGCCTGTTAAAACTCTTTCATTCTTTGTTTTTTATATTTATATTCTAGATACCCTCACCCAAAAGAAATTAGCAAACACAAAGCTTAAGAAATATAGATCAATTAGAATTTCACTCTAAAGAACCATCAGGTTCTACTTGGTCTGCACCTGAGGCCTCTGAAACTTCACTCTCCATGGGTCACTCTACAGAGACCTTAAATACCGTGGCTGACAACTAAATCTTTGAATCCAGTTTAGCACCTTACCATGGTGGTGGGGCTCTGCTTGGGCACAAAGTGGGGAATTACAGGGAAATTTCTCAAAAAGTCTTGAGTTCTTTTCAATCTAAAGAAAAACTGTGACTAACAGATTTTTGGGAAATTCTATTTCAAAATTTTAGATTAGAATTAGAAGACAAGATAGGAGAAATTTAGGGAGTTTTTGTCTTCCTAGAAAACAGCATCAAGACAGCCTTGCTGCTGTATGTCCCACATCTAAAAACTGGGTTTGGCCACTGGGCCTGGATGCTTCTTTCTCTGAGTCTGCATCTCTTTTTCTAACACCTTGGCAATACTGAATCCCTGCTGTCTGCTGGCAGACTTGCCTGTTGCTGTCTGCTCAAGTCACCTGTCCTAGAGCCCCCATAATCAGGCTCTGCCTGCTTGGTTATGTAGTGATGAATACTCTGCTTGGCTTACCTTTCACTTGGATGTTGCTCTGTCAAATGATAACCATTTTTTATTCATCCAACAAATATTTATTGAGTGTCAAGTACTGTTCTAGGACCTGGAAATTAGCTGGATACTTTCCCTTGTAGCTAAAAATTCTATCTCTAGGTCCTAATTCTGTATAGTCTTCTGTCCCACTGCAATGAGGGGAACCCTCCTGTTAGAGAAGACAGTGTGCTTTCGGAAGAAAGGAAACATGACCAAGAGCAAGTACATAGGGGTAGCATAAAGTTAGAGATTAAAATCAGTTGGGGCTTGCAAAAATTCAAGAAACAATAAACACAACTTTTAAAGTTTATTTTTAAAAGAGGAACAAGGAGGCACCCAGGCTATGGGGTGGAGTCCAGTCAGCAGTGATCTATTGTTGAAAGATTACTTGGGAAAGACCAAGACCTTCAACCTCAGTTTTACTTCTGTCTTCTTTCAGAGTAGAGTAGGGAGGCGAGAGTCAGGACAGAGAGACTCCTAGCAAAAGAAAGATAAGCTCCAAGTAGGAAAATGTAATTATGCTCTGAATAGTTTTCCAACTCTGATAAATTGCATCCCAGTGTGCTGTGGAAAATATGTTCAAATTACACTGCTGATCTAATCTGTAAAGAAACTAGAACTATAAGGAATGGTAGAAGTGCCAGTAAACCAGGCATGGGTAAACACCCTTCCTATTTTCAAGAAGTAGAAGAAGAGAGATTTTGCATAATAAACACCAGTGACTAGTTGTTGGGTTTTTTTGAGGTATATAAATTATGTATTAATAGACAAGGTCTACAGACATTTCTTTTGGGAAACAAACAGGGTGTGGCCGGGGCAGCCAGTGGTCTTGATATGCTGACCTTAGACAGGAAGATTTCAGAAGTGGCATGGTCTTCTGTAGGCAAGAATCTTCTTCAGTTGCTCCAGATCTTCGCAGAGCTTTTTGTCCACACCATCAGCCAGGATTTAGCTGTAATTTCCATCTTTCACATCTTTTGTCTGTTTGAGAACTAGTCTGTGTTCTTGTACTGGCCTGGATTCAGCATGATGGTACCACACGTACTACCTCACAGTGAACCTTTTAACCTCTTGATGAGGTCCATGTCTATTTTCCTCAATAACACATGAGCATATTTTTGCCTCACATCCTTAATGGCCATGATTGCAAAGGCTATTTTCTGCCACCCATTGATGTTGGTGTTGAGTAAAGTCATCCTTTGGTGTGTGTGGTAGATTGGTTCCAGAACCCTTAGTGGTTACCAAAATCCTCAGATGCGTAAGACTCTTCTATAAAACGGTGTAATATTTGCATAAAACCCATGCACATCCTTCCATATACTTTAAATCCTCTCTAGATTACATATAATACCTACCACAGTATAAATGCTATGTAAATAAATAGTTGTTATACTGTATTATTTAGGGAATAATGACAAGAAAAAAGTCTGTACACGTTCAGTACAGATGTAACCATCCATTTTTTTCCCCCGAGTATTTTTGATCCGCAGTTGGTTGAACCCATGGATGTGGAACCCACAGATATGGAAGCCCAGCTATATTTGCAAAATGTACTGGAATTTATCAGGAATTATTAAAGATATGGCAGTAGAATGTAGGACTCCTTTGGGTGAACAATGTTGGACTCTGAAAGTTTTGTTTGGAAACTTCTAGATTAGGAGTGGGCAAACTATGGCCCACAGGCCAAATGTAGCCCATTGCTTATCCTCATAAATAAAGTTTTATTGTAACACGGCCATGCCCATTTATTTACATATTGTCTAGGTCTGCTTTCATGCTACAACAGCAGAGTTGAGAGGAAATGTAAAAATTTACTATATGTCCCCTTGTAGAAAACTTTGCTTCTAGGTAAAAAAAAAAAAAAAAAAAAAAAAAAAAACCACTGGACACTAGGACTTGAGTTTACTAAGAATAGGTATGTCTAATGAAATAATTTTTTAAAATCAGGTTTTCCAGATAGATAGATCAAGGAAATATTCACATTGAGCATCTAGTTGTCACTAAAAATTCAACCACCATTTCTTGAGTGTTTACTGTATTATAAACATTGGAAATATAAAGATAAATAATTGGCTGCTACAGGAGCCACAGACATAAGGGGATAATTCCAAATAAAGTAGTATTTGCTATGAGAGAAGTATGTCTAAAATAGTGAAAGAGCTCTGGGGGCGTGGGGGTTGGGCAGCTTGCCAACCTGAAGAAGACAAAGGGCAAGTTGAATACTGAAGAATGAGCAGGAATTATATTGTGATGATGTAAGATTCCAAGCAGAGAGATCTGCTTCAGCAGTGGCACAAAACACAAGATAGCATGTTTACTGGGAGAATAAAACTCAGTGTGGTATTATCATAAAGTGCAAAGTGGGAAATGGCAGGAGATGCAGGTTGAAGCCAGGTTCAAAGAAGGAATTTTTTGCCATACTGATGAATTTGAACTTGATTATAGAAGCAAAGGAGAAGCACTGAAGCATTTTAATTGCTGGAGTAAAACTGTCAGATTTGCAAATTATGTGAGCCCCTTTGGCAACAGTGTGAGTCAAAACAGGAAACAGGGAGTCTGGCTCAGGGTTATTGATAGAATCCAATCAAAAAGAGGTTAGTGCCTGGACTAGGGTAGTGATTGTAGGAGTTGAGAGGAAGAATGCATTTGAGAGATATAGGATGTAAAATCGGCATAACTTAGTAACTGATTAGATTCAGTGACATGAGAGTATGATAAATCTAGAATAACGCATAGATTTCTGGCATGGCACCTAGATAGGTAATGTTATTAATTGCTGACATGGGGAAATCAGAAGAACAGGTTTGGGTGTGGGGAAGGTAAAGAATTTAGTTCTGTACACGTGGATATGAGGAACCTGTAGATGATCTATCTGGAGATTTCCAGCAAGCAGTACGAGTTTCAAACTTAGGGGGAAATGGAACCAAACAGCCATCAGTGTATAAGTAGTGATTAAAACTATAGTAGAAAATATGTGGATTAGAAAATAATGGATCCAACTGGAACCATCAAGAAATCCAATATTTTCCACTGATGAACAGAGGAGGAGAAACCTATGAAAGAGATCAAGAAAGAACTGTCAGAGAATTAGGAAAAGGACTCATTTTCCATAAATTACTTATAAAAAATGAATAAATATGGCCTGGATAAAAGGACAGTCAGGCAAATTGAAGCTAGTTGAGTGAGCATATGTCCATGCCCAATGTCATTGTGGAGGGAGGATGCTACAGGAGAGAAGCAAGACCCTCCATTGTATTCGCCGTTTCAATCAATGTCTTAGATAAAAGACAGACTCTTTAAATATTTGCATTATGTGACGCTGAGAGAAATAGAAAATACACTGGCTAAAAGAATTAAGATATGAAAAGGTCTTGACTGGCTAGAGCCACAGACTCTATCTAATAAAACAAAATGTAAAAAAGGATTAAATCTTCAGTGGCACAAGTACACATTGGGGGTAATAGGACTTAGCCATTGATTGTAGGAAGAAAAAAATTATAGGAACTAGTTGATAATTAACTTAATGTGAGTCAACAGCGTGAAGTGGTTGCCCAAAAGAGGGAGGACCATCAGGTTTCAGTCTGACAGTCGATTCTTGGTGCACTCATGGCCAAAGAATGACTAGACACACCGAAGTTAGGCAAGCGCGAAAATGAGGTTTATCTAGGAGAGAAAGACAGGATTATAGGAAAAGAGCAAGATATAGGTTTACAGAGCATGATACATGACAACGGGACCCATTGTCACAGCAGGGCAAGCAAAAGGAAGGGCAAAGAGGGGCTGGTTATGGTCCGCATCTTGTTTTATAGTGCCGGGACAGGGATCTACCTCGTGGTTCAGAGGTGACCATGGAACCATTTTGATTGAACAGTTGGAAGTCACATGACCTGAGTCTTAACTATGCATGCAGGTTGTTCTAGATCAATTTCTGTACTCTGTGGTAACTATGCTGCTTGGCTCATGGGCTAGAGAGTCCTCTGCATTCTTTTGCAGCTGGCACACTAAGCTGATTGGCAGATTTGTAGAGAATTCTTTCCTCACCAGGTATGGTAGCCATTCAGGAGATTAGCATGGGGTAGAACCAACATGGGGGCCACAGCACCCACTTTTGTCCCTAGGAGACTCAGAGTCCAAGCTACGTATTTGGAGTGGCATGTTCTGTACACCTTCAGATGCAAGAGGAAACTTCTGAGTATAATGGAGATGGTCATTATCTTGAGTGTAGTGATGGTTTCACAGGAGTATCAAACTTATCAAATTGTACACTTATAATATCTGCAGTTAATTGTGTGTCAATTATGCCTTGAGAAAGAAAAGTAACTTTTTACCTGAGGAATAGGAGCCCTCTTTACATAATCAGGCCCAGAAAGACATTGAAATGTGGCAGCAGTCCTATCCCACTCCCCTTGAGGTAAGTAATCACTTCTTCTTTTTTTTTTTTTTTTTTTTTTTTGAGACAGAGTCTCACTCTTTTGCCCAGGCTAGAGTGCTGTGGCGTCAGCCTAGCTCACAGCAACCTCAAACTCCTGGGCTCAAGCAATCCTTCTGCCTCAGCCTCCCGAGTACCTGGGACTATAGGCATGCACCACCATGCCCAGCTAATTTTTTCTATATATTTTTAGTTGGCCAATTAATTTCTTTCTATTTTTTTTTTAGTAGAGACAGGGTCTTGCTCTTGCTCAGGCTGGTTCCAAACTCCTGACCTTGAGCAATCCTCCTGCCTGGGCCTCCCAGAGTGCTAGGATTACAGGCGTGAGCCACTGTGCCCGGCCTAGTAATCACTTCTTGAAGTACTTGCTATGTGGGCTCTCTACTGACTGACACCAAGTAGCCATAAATTAACTTGACAATGCCATACTCTGTGGACACCATAACTCACTCTATAATTCAACCATGTATAGCCAATCACTAATCAATATTACTTCTGTAAACTAATGAGAATTCCTGAAAAGCTACTTTTATAAATGCCCCATCTCCTGATTTGTCTTTTTTTCTTTATAAACTTGAGCCTCTCCTTTGTTCTCTGGAGCACTTCCCAGAGTTTCCCAGGCTGCCATCCTCAACATTGGCCCAAATGAACTCTCTACATTAACTTTGCCTCAGTTTCTTTTTTAAGTTAATAGTCTCAATTAAGGTTGTTTTTTTAAAAAGAACAAACTCATGCATGCCTCCTTTTGAGTTCTGGGCCAGGTTTCACACTTGGTTGTTTTGGGGGCTATCAGGGTACATTAATTTAATTGTTTAGTAACATCTTTGGTGGCTGAAGACAGCCCCCCAACCGTGCTCTCACTCAGAACTGATCTCACCTGTAGTCTAGGCTGCTACATCCTTTTTCCTGGTAATGTCAGAAATACAGGAAATCACAAGATTGTCAGCCCCCCTGGAGCAGAAACTATCTTTCAACTTTGTGTTCCTGGAATTATCTTACCCAGGACCTGGTAAGCGTCAAGTGCGTATGTTTACGCTGAAAGGAATTGAGTGGAAGCACCAGGTTCTGAATTATGCATGGCTATTATATTTACTAACAGGTTTACTTTGGTCCAGAATTTTTTTATTCAAATAATATTTTTTTCTCTGTGAGAGCTGAAGTGGAATCGAGGAAAGCCTCATATATTAAATCCTTAAATAGATTCTTTTAATTCAAAGTAAGGGTCTATAGAAGAGGCATAGGTTGTGGGTCTTGGCAAACAAAGCCACCAAAGCTGTCACTTTATTCAAATAATTTTTTTTCTCTGTGAGAACTGAAGAGAAATCAAATTAAATAGATTGTTTGAATTCAAGGTAAGGGTAGCACAGAATTGTATAAGGAGCCTGTAACTCAGGTGACTTTTGCGTTTAGATCCAAGGTGCATAGTCTTGATAGCAAGTAAATTATCTACTCAAATTTCTGACCTTTTGCAAGTCCCTGACAAATGATACTGGCATGTTTTGGCAACTGGGCATGAGTACCTAGGGTTTTGGCCTGTACCCTACATCTCACCTTTCTACACTGCAAACTCCTAACTCTTTAGTTTATAAACCTACAGTCAGGCTGGTTGCCTGGAACTTCCTGCATCCATCCGTATAATCCTGCTGTACTGCTCCCTACGTGCCAGACTTGTGCTTCTTGACTCAGTGTCTATTAGCAACTTCCTCCAAAACTAAACTTTAGCGGCACAGGTTAAAGTTACCTTCTCAGTGGTTCTCAGCCCTGGCTGCACAGAGGATCACCTGAGGAGATTTTTAAAACACTATGCCCACCCCCACCACCCAACAGACCAATTAAACCAGAATCCCTAAGGGTGACCCCTGGGCATCGTGTTGGTTGGTTGTTTAAAGCTCCCCAGAGCATTCTAATGTGTAGCCAGTTGAGAACCACTGCTAGGTTGAAGATTAGTGGTTTTTGTGTAGAAAGTCAGCACTCTCTTTGTCTGTTTCTTTTTTGTCTAAATTTCTCTTTCTTTCTTTCTTTAGAAGTGGGATCTTGTTCTTGCTCAGGCTGGTCTCGAACTCCTGAGCTCAAGCAATCCTCCCGCCTCAGCCTCCCAGAGTGCTAGGATTACAGGTGTGAGCCACTGCACTCGACCAAAAGTCAGCACTTTCTTTAACTCTTTAACATGTCTGGAAAAAACCTAACTGATTGCTTTTGTTTTACCTTCTACAATTCTGCAATTACATTTCCCTGAAAAGCTAAGTTCTCTCATTGGTTATGTACAGGTCATGGTGGTTATGGGAAGATTTATCCTATAACTAACAATAAAATGAGTCTTAATTTCTGTAGGAAATTACATTGTACCTTATTGTAAATTACACTTTTCATTGGGAAATTACGAAATAAGATTTTGGCATTGGCTAAAATAACATGTCTAATTTTAAAAATTACATAATTAAAAGATAATTAGTGGGCTAGGTAATAATTTGGCTAATTGCAGTGATTAAATGATTGCTTCCATAATGTAAATTACTTTTTACCATAGTCAGTGATCTAAAATATTTTCTAAACATCTAGTGGTATTTTAAACATTAGATTATTTTATGAGTAAGTGGCCTATATTTGGTTAATTGACTCCCTGTGACCAACTGTCAGCTGCACCAAACCAGTCAACCAGAGCTGCCTGGGCTAAGCAGGTTGGGATCCTGAGCTTAGCTCCAATGGGGGTGGGGCAAGAAGTCTGTGCAGGTGCTCGAAGCTCATTGTTAGTGTGCTAGATATTGTCTTTGTTTTTAAGAAAACTCTGAGTCTCAGTTTGTTCATCTGTGAGGAGGGGATGATAAAGCCACCTTACTGGATTATTCCTATACATGCATAGTAATAAAGCTCTTAATATAACAAGAAATGGTAGAATTATTATTTTAAAAAATATTCTTTGCACCAGAGCTGTTTTAACCGATGCTCCTGGTCTTTTATTTGGCTGGCCATAGAAAGCACCTATGGAGACATGGGTCACTGCAGGGTTGGCTCAGTCACCGGATTCTGGATGAAGCTAGCTGCTGCAAGGTGGCGTGGCAGGGAGGGGTAAGGCGACTTTATCCATAAGAGTTCTTCCTCCATTGAGGAGAGCTGAGGAACTGGGAAAAGCCTAAGTCTGTAGGGAGAAGCTTTCCTCACATTCAGCAGAGAGGGAGAGTGCCTCGACTCCACAAACCTAGCTTCATAGATCCAACCCGGTAGGTGATGCCAGCAGATGTAACCGTGGAATTCAAACCATTTTAACGCCTATTCCTACATAGATTTGAAGTCTGTTTTCTTCTGGCTGTGTTTTTCTTTCTTTTTTCTTCTTCTTTTCTTCTTTTTTTTTTTTTTGGCAATATTTTTACTTCCTAATTGTCTTTTTTTCTGACATTGCACACACTGATTGAAATTGAGCCAGATGCTCTGCATCCGAGCAGGGAAGAATGAGGTAACTGACTGTTGAATCACAGAATTTAGGACTGGAAAGGTTCATCTAGATTTGTGCTTTTCAACATGAGTTTTCATCTCCTGAGTTCTACAGAAGTGACCCGGGGCTGACGCGGTAGGAGTGGAGGTGAGTGTGGGATCAAACGGACGGGGCTCCCCGTACAACCCGCCCTTTTCCTCCTTCAGATTAAGGTATGCCACTATGCTCTGTTTCATATATTAGGGTTTTTGAATAAAATTCCACTTGCAAATAAGGATTCTATTCCAAAAAGAAAAAAAAATGTTGGGAAACCAGAAAATCAGAGAATTAGTTAACTCTTCCATTTTGTAAATGTGAGTCTGAAGTGACTTGTTTGAAGTTACATATGTAAAAAATAGTGGAAGTAGGACTGGTAATTAGTTCTCTGATTTTTCAGTCCAGGGACATGGTCTCTTATATCACATTGCCTTAAAAGGTAAAGAAAGGCAGGTTGGATCCATGACATATTTTCTAGACCACGGCTCTGCACACATTGCGATAGAAATCTTCAATCAAAGTGAAAGGAAAGCAGCAAAATTTCAGCATCTTAATGGTGGAGCTATCACACTGAAGGAAACCATGTAAGAAAGGAACACAGAAAGGGTACATTTTATCTTCATTTCTCTCTTACATTGGAAACTTCTATTGGATTGCCAATTAAGAAATATGACTTGGGGTAAGGCACCTTGGAGACCACACAAAGATTTGTATGTCATTATTATTAATAGAAATGGGTAAAGGATCCTGTGACAGATCAGTTTCATGGCAGATCCTCAGGATAATATTATAAAAAAATGCAAGTGGCTATATTTCTCACTACTGAAGCTTAGAACCCCTTATTTATGATATCACCCTTGTCTGGTACTCATTTAAAGCATTTGTGGGCAATCAACATTTACCAAAAGGATGCATCTTACTCAGAGGTATTTAACGGATTTCTGCAATTCCCATTCACCATACTCCACGCCCTCCTTTTTATAGCTCATCTGTCAGTCTATGTAAGACCTCTAATACTTCAGTATCCTCCAGTATAATCTCAATCACCCCCATAACCTGCCTTAACAGGTTAACATGCAACTAAGCAAAATAGTGTTTGGTTCTCCCCATTCCCAATTCCAAGCAGACTGCTGTTCATAATTTTTTCCTATGTAAAAATTCTAGCATTGCCAAGGAGAAGAAATCTTCTATCCATGTTTGTAATGCAGGTGAAAGGAATGGGTGTCGAATGGAAAGAACAAGACAAAACATCTGCACAGTGGAAAGAACAGTGGTCAAATTTGGACAAAGAAATAAAACTCAACCATTGATGAGTTTTGAGTAATCAGGACTGATAAAATTACCTGATTCTCTAGTTCATTATGATGGTGCCGACACAGCTACGAGATCTAGGGCATGATTCCTGGTGGAAACCAGAACACATAGTAAGTATATATGTCCTGTTTAGTGCCAGACTGTATTTGGGAGGTTTGCAGGTTATGATTGCTAAACCTCCATCTAGATTCTTCTTTAATTCAATGCCACTTAACATTATTGTAATTGGGAATGTTAAGAGTTTTGTTTTTGGTTTTGTGTGTGTGTGTGTGTGTGTGTGTGTTAAAAGGCATAAAATACAGGCAAAAGGCAATCATGTTGTTAGTGAGAAGCATGGACTATAATGTGGTTTTGGTTGTTTTAACATTACAATTTCACTCAATTAACCTTGGTTATTAGACCAGTGGAATAGAGACATATCACTCCAACAAGGGAATAAAAGCATCATGAAAACATAAAATTTATGCATATACCATCTAACTACCTCTCTGTAGTAGATGTAATTACAGTTTTCCACCAATGAATTTGTGGAGAATTAAAATGAAAAACGCTGGGGAAAATAGCACCAAATGGATGGAAAATATGAAATTAATTATCTCAATATCCAGAAAATCTGTTTCTTATAAAGAATTGGATCTGTTGAACTTCAGAATTATTTACATTTCTCTAGAAATGTTCTCATTGTCAGTGGAAGAACATCGTGTGAAGAAGTATCTTTTGGCACATGAGCCAAGTAACACAGAGTTGGAAGAGGGTCCAAAGAGCTCACCGCATCTCGGCCTGTGTCTCACCAGATGACTACTTCAACTGCTTGAAATAAGTGGTTCCTGCCTACTTTGCAAGATATTTTTTTCTTTTTTCTTTTCCTTTCCCTTCTAAAAACAAGCGACCAACAGAACAAAAAGTAAAGACCTGTTTTTCTCTTTGATTCTTAAAATTTCTTTAAAGAAAACTTTTTTTCAATCTATTACATATTTCAAACATAGTTATAGGTCTGTTTTGTTGTATTCTGCATAACATCAATACTAAGAAAAAGATTAAGTTATTGGCAATTTACTGAAAATTTCCTAACGGATATTAATTTAACATATCTATCTATATCTATCTATATATATATGGAAAGAGAGATAGATATATAAAAAAGTATGGGTTGACTTAAAGGGGGATTAGTCAGAATTGAAAGCATTGAAAAAGGAATGTTATAAAGAAACTCACGTGGGTGTATTTCTCACTACCATGCTTCACTTACAGAAGAAAATCTGAGTGGTGCTCATTTGGTTGCCATCCAGAAGAAAAGGAGTCTTAGTTGCCAGGCCTGAACCGCTCAGATCACATCAGGCATCTCATGTCTATTTTGAGATCATTGTGTCAGGATGACTTAGCTTGTAGTTATTAAACTGGAAATTCAATTGGCCCCTTGTTCTGATTCAATACTTATCAAGATAACTTCTGTTATTATTTGGATTTCCATAAAGCCCTGCCTACAAAGAGAAAATAAAGGTCACCCTGGACAGACCATAAAACATTAAATTGGAGTTATATCTAGAATCTCAGTGTAGAGGAGAGCAGCCTCTAGAAATTCTTTCGGCTGTGGTTTGTGCATGGGAAACAGGTGATACCAATCCTGCTCCTAACTGGTGGTCCCAAGGCTCCCCACCTGGACTGGGGCATGGGCACGTGTACAGCAGGGAAACAAATACTAAATTCTGCCCGGCCATTCCATCTCTCTCAGGGAGTAAGCTTCTGCGGTGCCCCTAGAGTGGGCTAGTCCCCAGAGTTTTTGGTGAATTCTATAGATAAGGACCCAGAGTTCCTGCAATTACTGAGGCCAGATATGCATCTTGGTCTTAGAAGGACTGAGTCTTCCCAGTGACTGAGATTTTCTATCTATAAAGCCACCAGATGGGATCTTCAAAGGTAAAGGTCCAGAATAATTTCTGATACTTGTTGCTGTATGTCTGAAAGAGACCTAGAGTCTATAAATTTTTTCATCTTTAAGATTTTACACCTTTTTACATTTTAAATATACAAACTTTTTTAATTTAAGATTTTACACTTTAAAAATGTTATTTTTGATTTTAAATCTCTCTTATTATGAGCAGGGGAGGGGGAGTTTTGGGGAGAATATTTACCATTAATAAAGGTGGATTGGCTGGGAGTTTCTGAATGGATCTGCTTCAATTCCCTGACAAACAGGTGTTCCCTTCTACACTTAAGAGTCCTACCAAGATGCATGCTTTCTGTTTGAACATATGGTCACACTTTGATGATTTTTTTTGGCTTGTACTTATTTATTTTTATTTATATCCTGTCAGAGTTAACTATCTCCAGGGAATATTGGTGGTGTGTTCAATGGAGAGCTAGAGAATGACTGAAGATAGACATGTTTAATTAAATTAAAAATTCTCCAGCACATGCCTGTATAAAAGGGAAGCTGGTAATGCAGGCTGCTCTTCCTGAAACAAATCTGGGACAATTTAAATCTGTTGCTACTCAGGCCAGTATATTACAGTTATTTCTTTTCTGCTTACTGTACTGGGGTTGATGTTGGGAGAATGGGAGAGGGAAAGCCAAGAAAGAAAGACAAAGGAAGAAAAGACTGCACACCCATAAGTCGCAATGTATGATATGGACATATATCTGCACTGTGTAAAACTATAGATGTATCAGAAATAGCTGATGAATTAACAAATTAGTCAATGCCTTTTCAGTATCTAATAATGATGTGGTCTTAATACATTTTTTTAAGTTTGTTGATGTAAAGGATTATTATGATGCATGATTTCTTGATAGCAAACCACACTTGTAATCAGGAATAAATTCTACTCTTCTTACTGTAGCCTTTGCAACTCTCCTCACTCGAGTCTGATGGATGCTGTAGTGGGCTGCCCAGATGTCACCATCAGCAGGAGACTTTTAATTCCCCGGCTGTCCCAAGTGTTGGGGGCTGCTGAAAGTGCAGCTGAGTTCCTCCCAGGGAGCAGCCTGACTCCCACGACTGGTTCAGAGCTCTCCATGGGATAGACTAGTTAGAAGCCACTGCTGTAGCTGTATTGCAGTTTAACTCTCCACACCTTAGTCCCCCTACTTACAGGTGTTCCTGCGAGCACTTTGCAATAAACCTTGGGCATGCATATCTCTACCTCACAGTCTATCCGGGAACCCGACTAAGGCAGAAGCACAGGTACATTTTATATGCTAATATTTTAGTTAATATTTTTGTATGTGCATTTTTAAGTGAGATGGGTCTGGCATCTTCCTTTGATACCCTATCAGGCTTTGGAATTAAAATTAATTTGGCTTCATAAAATGAATTGAGGGGATCTTTTTTTTCTTTTTTTTTCCATGGCCTGGAAATATTTAAATAATATTGAAATCATCTGTTCTTTAAAGATTAAACCCATCTGGTCTTTGTGCCTTTTTTCATGACAGATTCTTAATCACCAGTCAACGTCTTCTACCATGATTGGCAATTTAAGTAATTTATATTTGGTTAGGAAATTATTCACTTCCTCTGTGTTTTCAAATTCGTAGCTATAGAATTGCAAGCAGCAATCTCTTGTAATTCTTTTAATCACGCCTATATCTGTGGTTTTGTCTCCTCATTTTTAATTTTGCATAATTTTTGCAAGTGCCCCCTTGTGTGTGTTTGCCACATGCATTCTCTCTTTAATCAGTCACAGAGAGTTTATCTACTTTATCATTCTCAAAAAAGTAAAAATAAAAACAGGTTTTGGATTTGTTTATCCTTTCTGCTTTATTTTGGCTTGTTTTTGTTTTCTACTTTATTAATTTCAGCTTTTATTTATGTTAATCATTTTTTTTTCATTGTTTCCTAATTTCAGGTGATGAGTACAAAGTTTCTTTGTTTTTTCCCTTTTTCCTTTAATAATAAAGTTTAAGGCAGTAAGTTCACTGTAAGTATAGTTTTTACTGTTCCACTTTATTGCTTTCTGACTAGTTTGTAATTTTTTGTTTTATTTCATTTTGATTCATGAATTAACTATCCAAAAATTAAAACTTTATAATTTATATCTCATTTAATTAGAGTATGATTAAGGAGGGTAACTTTAAAAACATATATTTTTCTTTATTTTATTTTTGACTTCAATTTGCTAACCTTTTCCTTTTGGCCAAATATGTGATTGATTTTGTAAATGTTTCTTGAATCAAAGGGGAGAAAATATATCTTCTCTACTACAGATATTTATTAAATGGAATTTGTGATTTGTCTACTAGATGTATTCAACTCTGGAGGAACTCTATTTAATTCTCTCCCTAATTATGTTTTTATCAAGTTATCTTTGCATTTTTAATAATTTTTGCTTTGCAGGCATACCTTGCAGGTATTGTGGGCTCCATTCCAGACCACCTCAATAAACCAAATATCACAATAAAGAGTCACATAAATTTTTTGATTGCTCAGTGCATGTAAAGTTATGTTTATACTATTATGTAGTCTATTAAGTGCACACTTGCATTATGTATAAAAACAACAATGTACATACCTTAACTAAAAAATACTAATGATCATCTGAGACTTCAGTAAGTCTTACTCTTTTTGCTGGTGGAGGGTCTTGCCTCAATGCTGATGGCTGCTGACTGAGCAGGGAGTGGTTGCTGAAGGTTGGGGTGGCTGTGGCAATTTCTTGTAATAAGACAACTGCGAAATTTGCCGTATCAATTGACTCTTCCTTTTATGAAGGATTTCTCTGTAGCATGCAATGCTATTTGACAGCATTTTGCCCACAGTACATCTTTCAAAATTGGAGTCAGTCCTCTCACACCCTGCCACTACTTTATCAACTAAGTTTCATTAATATTCTACATCCTTTGTTGTCGTTTTAACAATGTTCAAGCATCTTCACCGGTAGTAGATTACATCTCAAGACACCACTTGCTCATCCATAAGAAGCAAATTCTCATTCATTGAAGCTTTATCATTGGATGGCCGCAATTCAGTCCTATCTTCAGGTTCCACTTCTAATTCTAGTTCTCTTGCTATTTCCACCACATCTTTAGTAACTTCTTCCACTGAAGTCTTGAACCCCTCAAAGTCATCCATGAAGTTGGAATCAACTCCTTCCAAACTCCTGTTAATGTTGATATTTTGACCTCTCATGAATCACAAATGTTCTTAATGGCATCTGGAATGGAAAATCCCTTCTAGAAGGTTTTCAGTGTGCTTTACCCAGATCCCAGAGGAGTCACTATTTATGGCAGCTATTCATGTGATTAACTGTACACCTCGGTAAATTCACTTCGAATCATTTAATTGTACACTTAAAATGGAGTGTTGGTTGTTTGTAGATACAGTTGGAGCACTATGTATGTACTCTATGGACTACTTTGACAGAGTAGATTTTGGAATGTAACAAGATAAGTCAACTTGAGTGATAATATATTTTGGGAAATCAGTTCACTATAAATTGTGACTGTAAACATTGTACTGTAAATGCTTTGTAGTTTCCCCCCAATAAAAAAAAAAGAAAGAAAAAAATGGACAAAAGAGATGAATGCAAAGTTAACAAAAAGACAAATGGCCAATAAACATATGAAAATATCCCGAATTTCATTCATAATTGAAGAAATTACCAATGAGATGTTTTTACTTTTTAAATTGATAAAATTGTATACATTTTACAACATCCAGTGTTGGCGAGTATGAGGAAATATAATAATACACAATAGGTGGCAATATAAAATTAAGCAAGTGTTTTGGAAGAAGATTGAAAATATTTGTCAAAGTTTTAAATTTGTATACATTTTGATCCAGGAATTCTATTGCTAGGAATTTACTTTTTTTTTTTACTTTTTAAATTTACTTTCGGCTGGGCGCAGTGGCTCACACCTGTAATCCTACCACTCTGAGAGGCCAAGGCGGGTGGATCGTTTGAGTTCAGGAGTTCAAGACCAGCCTGAGCAAGAGCGAGACCCCGTCGCTACTAAAAATAGAAGGATATTAGCTGGACAACTAAAAATATATAGAAAAAAATTAGCTGGGCATGGTGGCGTGTGCCTGTAGTCCCAGCTACTTGGGAGGCTGAGGCAGGAGGATCGCTTGAGCCCAGGAGTTTGAGGTTGAGCCCAGGAGTTTGAGGTTGCTGTGAGCTAGGCTGACGCCACAGCACTCTAACCTGGGCAACAGAGTGAGACTCTGTCTCAAAAAAAAATATTACTTTAAAAAATATCTTTCTACTAAGTGAAGTATCACCAGAATGGAAAAACAAGCACCACATGTACTCACCATCAAATTGGTATTAACTGATCAACACTTATGTGCATGTATGGAAGTAACATTCATCAGGGATCAGGCAGGTGGGAGGGGGAGGAGGGGATGGGTAAACTCACACCTAATTTTGAAATAAAAATAAAAAATAAATAAATGAAACATCCCAAACACTGATGTTTACTGCCAAAAACATATAGCTGTCCATGTGTTTTTAACAGAGAAGTAAACCAAAAATATATAAACAGCTGTTTAAAAAGGAATAAATTTTAGGCCGGGCGTGGTGGCTCACACCTGTAATCCTAGCACACTGGGAGGCCGAGGTGGGTGGATCGCTCAAAGTCAGGAGTTGGAAACCAACCTGAGCAAGAGTGAGACCCCGTCTCTACTAAAAATAGAAAGAAATTAATTGGCCAACTAAAAATATATATAGAAAAAAGAAATTAGCTGGGCATTGTGGCACATGCCTGTAGTCCCAGCTACTCGAGAGGCTGAGGCAAAAGGATCGCTTGAGCCCAGGAGTTTGAGGTTGCTGTGAACTAGGCTGACGCCATGGCACTCTAGCTTGGGGCAACAGAGTGAGACTCTGTCTCTAAATAAATAAATAAATAAATAGGAATAAATTTTTAAAAGTAAGATAAAATGGTTTCTTATGGAAGGAGATACAGAAGTTGGAGGAGACAGGGATAGAAGCTAAATTTATCGGAATATACCATACTATTATTGAATTTGGAGCCATGTAAATATAATGATCATTATATTATAAAATCATATACTAATTTAAAAATTGTGTCATACCAAAAAGAAAGAAGTTATAGAAGATCACTGGGGTCATATCAAGCAAGTTTAAAGTGCTCCCACTGGCCAAAGATGGGGCAATTTGAGCATCAAAAAGAACAGTAACTGCAATAAATTGAAATATATCAACTTGCTGTGAGATCATAAAGATGCTAGGATATCTCATTGGCCACTTTTGGAGGATGCTAGTTAGCCAACATATTATCCTGAAAATTGGTAAATAAAGAGAAAGAGATGAAAGAACTGATTGGATAATTAATGATATTAAAGAATTTTCATTAATTTTTTTGGATATCACAATTTATGGGTATGATCAAAAGAGTTCTTATCATTTACAGCAGTATCTTGAGATATTTATGCATAAAATGAAATGATATCTGGGTTTTGCTTCCAAGTAATCCAGTGGAAAGGCCCGCACTGTGGCTCACACCCCTAATCCCAGAATTTTGAGATCCAGGCAGGAAGATCAACTGATGCCAGGAATTCCAGGTTACAGGGGAACTATGATCCAGCCACTGCACTCCAGCCTGGGCAATAGAGTGAGACCCTGTCTCTGAAATAAATAAATAAAATATATCAACAAACAAACAAAATAATCCAGAGGACATAGAAGAAACAAGATTGGCTGTGAACTGATAAATGTTGAATTGGGTGATGAATACTCTTTATTATACTGTTCTCTCTACTTTTCTATGTTTCAAATTTTCCATAACATAAAAATGATTTTATGGAGGCAAAAGCTGTAAACAGCTTTTGTATACCTATATTGAGAGCATGACTCAGGCCCAGACTGCTAGCCATGTCGTCTTAAATTGTTTGTGGAGAGCCAGAATTAAGCAATGTCTTGACAAACTGAGTAAGTTTTGCGTGGGTAGGCAAATACACAATATGTCCTGGGAGAACTGCAAAGAGTTTCCTGGAGCCAGCAGACAGGCCCTAAATACTTTCCACATGTTAATTCATTAACACCCCATGAAATAGGTACTATTATCCCCATTGTACAGATGAATCACAGAGAGGTTGAGTAACTTGCCCAGGGTCACACAGTAAGTGGCAAAATCGCGATGTGAAGCCAGCTATAGTTATAGTGCTTAAATTGTCTCATTTCAATCGGTAGGGATCGTCTTCAAGTTGGCTTCTGGATTTTTTTTTTTAAGAGATGGGGTCTCACTCTGTCGCCCAGGCTGGAGTGCAGTGGCGCGATCATAGCTCACTGCAGCCTCGAACTGCAGCCTCAGCCTCCCGAGCAGCTGGGACTTCCGGCGCCACTGCGCCCATCGTCCGCTGGCTCTTTTTTTCATGGCGTCTCCTTTCTAGCATCACAGGCTTATCTTGTTTATCCACGTCTTGAGGCTGAATCATCACAGTTTCCTCTTGGTGGCAGTGTTGCTCCAGAAACGCCAAAAAGTCCCGCACTCCCTCCCGCAGCTCCAAATAGACTGCCTCTCCTCCCGCCCTTCGGTTCTGAAAAAAACGCCGCTGAGCCCGGAAGGCAGCTGGAGAGCCCGCAGCCACCCGCCCACTCCGCGGGCAACCTGTCCTCTGCCCACT
The DNA here is from genome assembly GCA_963573855.1 of Lepilemur septentrionalis. Lineage (NCBI taxonomy): Eukaryota > Metazoa > Chordata > Mammalia > Primates > Lepilemuridae > Lepilemur > Lepilemur septentrionalis. The sequence goes on from CAUYMX010120419.1 coordinate 21,557, forward strand.
GCTCCCGCCACTGCAGCTGCTGTAGCTAAGGCAGGTTTTGTTTCCTCTTTGCATCCAGATTATTCTGAGATCTAAACTGCAAGCTCTAGACAGACATCACACCTAGAATTCCATTTCTGCCCAGCCTGGGCTGTGTGAACCCGCACTGGCTCACTGCACGTGAGATCCCCGCAGCTTTCCTGTTTGGCAAGTTGCCAGCTTGAGGATGCCCAACTCCAGGGAGCCCAAGGCCTGCAGGAGGACATCCCCAGCCATCGAGCCACAAGACCCAGTCCTAGTGCACCTTGCAGCCTCCGGGTGTCCTCCACTTGCTGACCCAGCTGTTAGGCCAGTGGTTCTCAAAGTGGGGTCCCCAGACCGGCAGCAGCTGCATCTCTGGGAACTTGTTAGAAATGTATATTCTCAGACCCCGCCCCAGGACCCACTGAGCCCAAAACTAGGGATGGGACCCAGCGGTCGGTGTTCTACAAGTCCTCCCAGGGGGTTCTGATGGGCGCTAAAGTTTCAGAACCTCTGGGCTAGGCCAGGCACGCCAAGTAGCGGCTTATAGTATAAAGTAGCCATTTGGCACAGGTCCTCACACGACCCGCCAGAGGATCCCCATCAGTTCAGCAGTGTGCACTCTACAATGCTCACCTAGAGGGACACGTGTCCCTGCGTGGGCGCGAGAGCGCGCGGGATCCAGTCGGAGGTGAGGGACAGTTTTGCCTTGTGATTTTATCACTTACCATTGGAAGGAGAGCCCTGTTCCCTACTATCAGCTTTTCATTGCTTCCTATTTCCTTTAAAAGGCGAAAGATTTGACGATCTGAAGAGAAACCAGAGTATCCTGTTTCCTTTGTTTTCATTTCCGAGACAGTGTTTTATCTTTAGAAAAACATCCATGGCGGGGCGTGGTGGCTCACGCCTGTAATCCTAGCACTCAGGGAGGTCGAGGCAGGCGGATCGCTCAAGGTCAGGAGTTCGAAACCAGCCTGAGCAAGAGCGAGACCCCGTCTCTAATAAAAACACAAAGAAATTAATTGGCCAACTAAAAATATATAGAAAAAATTAGCCAGGCGTGGTGGCACATGCCTGTAGTCCCAGGTACTCAGGAGGCTGAGGCAGGAGGATCGCTTGAGCCCAGGAGTTTGAGGTTGCTGTGAGCCAGGCTGATGCCACGACACTCTAGCCTGGGCAACAAAGTGAGACTGTCTAAAAAAAAAAAAAAAATTTCAGTATCATTTTATTTTTCCCCATTACCCACTTTTTGAATACAATGTACTGGAAGAATAGGAGGGGACAATTTCTTTTTCCTTTCAGCTGCCACTTGCCTTTCCATTTTCAGGTTTCCAAAGC
>CAUYMX010120420.1:0-10929 GCA_963573855.1 Lepilemur septentrionalis
CTGTGGCTGGAGAAGGTGGGTGATCAATGTTTGAAGAACAGAAGACGTTCTGCCAGCGGCTCAGCCAACAGCTCAGAGTTTCATGGGAAGACATCTCTGCCTGGCTAGCTTCTCTTGGACAATGTCTCCTGTAAAACCTCCAAGGCACTTACATAGCATATTTCTGGGTCCACTCTCTTGCTAGTCTGTTTCTCTTTGTCGGCCTTGTATATATGGGCTATCTCTGGCACCAGAGGGTCATCAGGGTTGGGGTCACAGAGTAGGGAGCAGATGGACAAGAGAACTTTTGATACGGTCAGCGCTGGAGACCACTGAGACCGCAGGATGTCGAGGCAGATGCTGCCATTACTGTTGATATTGGGGTGATAAATTTTGGTCGTGAAAGCAACAATCATTACCCACAGGTCCCGCAGAACACTGGGCAGGAGGATCCCTCTGCAAGTCGCTTAATTCCTCAGCATGTCATTCACCTGCTTCAAAGTCTCAGGATGACAGGTGACCCCTTTTAGAGAATAATTTGTCAAAATTCTCTCTCTTTTGGATACCTTCTGGATCCGCTTGAGCGCCATCCTAGCCCCCTGCCGGGGATCCGGACAGCCCGGCCAGGGCTGCCTGAGGCGGCCCGGTGCCGGCTCGGCTGCCGCCGCGCTGCACGCCGGGACACAATGTGAATATCTTAATACTACTCAACCATACACTAAAGATACTTAAGATGGTAAATTTTACGTCTTTTTATAATATAAAAAGAAAACTGCAGACTAAGAAAAAAATTTTTTTAAGGAGAAGAGTTTTGGCAAATGCCAGATACACACCTCTATTAGTGTCTCCACAAGAAAAACAATCTCTTGGGTAAAGGATGGGAATTCTGCCCTGGATGGCGACACAGCAGGGACCTCAGTGAGCACCACAGGGAAAGCAGACGCTCTACCAGGCAGGAGGACGCTCCGGAAGCTGACCCATCACATGTCACATATGACCCCAGGGGTGCTTGACCACAGACCCCATTCTCCAAAGGCAAATGCTCAGATCACATGATAGTTATTGACAGAAATGATGGACATCTAAACCTTAAGAACACTTAGAGCTAAGGAAAAGAAATGACAGCAGTGCTGCAGAGGGCGGTGTGCACGTTCTGAGGTTTCACAGGCCACTCCCAGCCACAGTTGCCTATATATGGGACAAATGACACAAATTCTCCAGGACTCGATTTCTTTGTCCGTAAAATGATCGGTTCCTGCTAGCTCTAACATTCAAAATCTGAAATAAACGTTCCAGACCCTCTAAATAGCTGAGTCCTCACCTCTCCCTCGATCCTCCAAACCCTCAACCCATGACACAAGAGAATCTGCTGTATGGTCTTCCCTGCAATCCATCCCATTCCTCCCTTGCTACATACCTGGCGTGGAAGCTTATTTAGTGACCTCAGGTAGTCTTTGTCCAGGATACAGTTTCCAAGTGCATTCCCAAAACACCTGAGGGTAAGAGGAAAAAAGGTGGGACAGGGTTGAGAACTGTTGCACGTGAATCCCAGAGAACAGAGTTACAACATTAGTACAAGTTGCTTCTCAAAGCAGCAGGGGAAACAGACCCTAGTATGCATTCCAGGTTCCTGCCAGGTTCTGAGAATAGCAAATGCAAATCCCTGCCCTCAAGGAGAGATGAGTATGAAAAACCGAAGGAACCATTTGCAAAACCCATTAGCTACCTCTGACATGGAGCACAAAAATTCCAGAGCAGAGATTTATTTTTCCAAGAACTCCAATTTCCAAATAAGAGCGGGCTACACAAAGGACACAGTCCTCCACGACCAAAGCTCTTCCCTTGGGATATATGGAGCCCCCACAGAGTACAGCAATGCCAAGTTTTAGTGTACTCAGGTATTTTTCTGGAAATTCAGTTCACTTCAGTTCTCAAAGATGTCTGTGCAACCATGTAACTTTGCTAAGTCTGCTCCATCTGCATAATGGAGACTGTTCAGGACCCCACGCACACCCCGCGGAAGCCTCTGTTCATGTCACTGGTGGGGAGCGAGCCCTGAACAGAGGACACAGGATTCTACCACTGCTCCCAAAAGGGAAGACCTAAGCATAAACTCTGAAAAATACAAAACAAAGCAGGAAAACAGGGTAGATGAAGACATGGGCAGGAGTGAGATTGATCTTTCCATGCTATTTAGACTTTTGAACCATGCGAATATATTAACTTTAAAAAAAACAACAAAACTGCGCCTGAAGCAAGAGCTAAACCGAAGCAGGTGCAACTCCAGCCCCCCGTGCTCACCGGAGGGCCCGCTTCAGCCCGTCCGTCACTGCCTCCTTCCTTGCCTTCTCCAAAGACAAGGCCTTGGACTTGAGGCCCTCACTGACACCATAACCCACGTCTTCATGATATGAGCCATCCTGGGGACAGAAAAGGAGTTCAGACTCGAGCATGAAGAGCCACAGGCGTGTCCCCTTTCCCTCAAGTAGCAGTGTTCAAACCAGCCATCTGTCACCCAGAGGCACAGAGAGTTGTAAGAGCATCAATTTCCAGGACTACTTCCCAGACCCAACCTGCAGCACATGTGCCTGTGGTCTAGGTAGCAAGACCGTCGTCCCTTCCCACCCCACCTTCACATGCAAGGTGTTTCTAGCCCCCAGATCTCACTAAGGTGCATTACCCAAAGGTATGAAAACCTCTGGGATACCAGGCAAAGGGATCATTTGAAATATTGTATATAACGGTGACCAGGTAGCAAATCCTTTCGTAAGTCAGGTGGTATGCATCTCTTAACTTTCACCAAATGCCAAGGTGCACCTGACGAAATCACTAGCTGACAGAGAATCAACTAAAGTACTCTGTGATTTTTACAAAATAACTCAGAGAGCTCTCAAAGAAATGAGTGACACTGTAACAAAATGCTTGTCATTCTCAGCTACTTACTGATGTGTACAGAGTTTTTCTATACTATTTATAAAAATCAGAAGTCAAGAATAGAATTAACGCTGAATGTTCATTCAAGAAATAAGTAATATTCAATTATGGATATATAAACTAACCAAAAAGAAAAAATAACACCATCCATCTCATTAAGATATGCATATTCCATAAAATTTTAATTTGTCAAGTATCAAAATTTTGACATATTTGTGTCCTCTTCAACACAAATTGTCTGATCACAATTGTCTGATCAATTGTGTGTTAACAATAACTGGGATAACTCAATCCAGAAGAAATCTTTTAATATTTAGAGCATTAAGTTCACTGAAAATTTATCAAAAATGTATTTTTACACACACACACGCACACACAGAGGGAGAAAAGCATAATAAGGTTATCAAAGAAACCTTCAGGCATAAATCTACATTAGGACAAAAACCAGTAGGGAAACAGAATAGATACATATGTGTTCAGATAAAGAAGGAACAATGTAAAATTTCTGATGATTAAAGAATAGCTTACTCGTGCATTTTTTCAAATAAATGACAGTATTTAATCCCTATCGTATTTAGATTCCACTGGTACATTTAAAAAAGATGTACCGGATTTACAGTAGTCCTCAACATCTTCCATAGGTTCTTGGAAACTGACTTTAAGCAAAATAATGTATAACAAAACCAGTTTCTTTTAATTAACCTTATAACACATGACATTATTTGAGGACCTGCCATACATTGTTTTGCTTAAAGTTGCAGTTTCCAAAAACCTATCAACTACATTAAGTGAGGACTTACTGTATTTTAAAGTGTAGAATTTTACAATATGCCAAAAAATACACCTTTTGCAAACAATTTTATATATGGTGAAAACTTTTTTAAGTGTGGAAAATGTTCAAGAAGACAGTTTTCCAGAATTCTTTTAGGGGGCACTACAGCAAACCTGTGCGGACGCCGCCATCCCGAGGAACACGCCTAGGACGCCGCGCTGGCCGAGTCACTGGCCGCTCCCTCTCCCACCACCGTCGCCCCCTACCGCGGCATCCGCGCAGCGCCCTCACCTTCAACTGCACCCTCACAAACGCACAGACGCCCACGTAGAACTTGCCGTTGTTGAGGTCGACAAAATCTAGGAGTGGGAAAGAGATCAGCTGACGAGGATGCGACTCTGGGCCTCACCCATGTCCCTCTGCTGCCAAGCAGACATGCCAGCCCTACTCCCTCGACACCAAGTACTCTCGTCACCGATCAGACTGCCAAAGGAAGGGGGACAGAGCGGCTGGCACTGCCAGGAAGCAGACTCACCCACGTTCTGCTGTGTGACGGAGTGTGCCCAGCCATTATAGCCAAACATCTCGTTCGCCAGACTAATTACCCTGTGACCCTCAATGTAACACACCTAGAAAAAAATTGTTTTTAAAGAAAAAGCTATGTTAAAATTCCTTGTCATACTTAAATGTAAGTCAAAATTTACTTAATTTATTCCTTACCTGCTTGTTTGGCAAAACTGCCCTTAAACAATCTAGGGAAATTGTCAATGAATTTATTTCAAAGATGTTCTAGAGCAGCGGTCCCCAACCTCTTTGGCACCAGGGACCGGTTTCATGGAAGATGATTTTTCCATGGACAGGGCAGGCGGGGGGTGGGTACGGCAGAGCTGGATGGCCCAGTCCCTAACAGGCCATGGACCGGGTGTTGGGGACCGCAGTTCTAGAAGCCAGTGAGAACTAATGAACTAATGGTCTGTCCGGGGGAGGAACTAGACTGGGAGGGGAAAGAACTACTCGTAACAGTTTCCAAAACTCACGGATGCCAAAAAAGTGTAAATCTCAAGGTTGACATATTTTATAGAAGACCAGAAACATGCACAGAAGTTAAAATTACAAGCAAATGATGCACAATTATGTGTTAATTATAAATTTTTAAAAATTATTTAATTCGAAAATAAAAAGAAGCAAATGGCAAAAGGGATATTTTTAAAAATGGTATAAAAATCCTAAGATGGCAGTTATCCAAGTCTCAAGATGATGCTTGGGCCCCTTCAGATGAGAATGAAGGCCGGACCCATCCCCACCCAGGGGCACTAGGAGACCTCCACTTACTGAGACCCAGAGAGAGTTGGTGAGGTCACCTGAGCAGTCTGCTCCACCTGGACACCAGCTCTCCGGGCACAGAGCTCTCCTACCTTCTGGCCTCCTCCAGCCATGCGGCTACTTATGAATTCCGGGCCCAGCCTCTGCCTCAGCGCACTCTGAATGGCCTGGTATTCCTCTGCCGTGTACTGGCACTACAGTCCAGAAAGGGCAAATCAGATGGACGTTTCCACCACACCTTACATCACCACGTCTCCAACTTTTTGGTCTCAGGACCCTTTTATGCTCCTTGTTTTTTTTTTTTTTTTTGTGAGACACAGTCTCACTCTGCTGTCCCCGCTAGAGTGCCGTGGCATCAGCCTAGCTCACAGCAACCTCAAACTCCTGGGCTTAAGCAATCCTTCTGCCTCAGCCTCCCGAGTAGCTGGGATTACGGGCACGTGCCACCATGCCTGGCTAATCTTTTCTATATATTTTTAGTTAGCCAATTAATTTCTATTTTAGTAGAGACGGGGTCTCACTCTGGCTCAAGCTGGTTTCAAACTCCTGACCTTGAGTGATCCTCCCGCCTCGGCCTCCCAGAGTGCTAGGATTACAAGTGTGAGCCACCATACCCGGCCTGCTCTTTTTTTTTTGGAGACAAAGTCTCCCTGTGACACCGGACTAGAGAGCAGTGGCATCATCGTAGCTCACAGCAACCTCAAACTCCTGGGCTCAAGCGATCCTCCTGCCTCAGCCTCCCAGAGTGGTGGGACTACAGGCATGCGCCACCATGCCCGGCCCTTTATACTCTTATTGAGGACCCCAAGAGCTTTTATTTATCTTGGTTATATCCATCGTATTAGGAATTAAAACTGAGAAACCTTTAAGACACCCATTGCATTAGGCATCAGAATGATGACATCATCATACTGTGCAGTCTCTGGAAAACTCCACCATTCACACTTGAGAGGCTGAGTGTGAAAAAAGCAAACAGTATCTTAGCATTATTATGAGAATAACTTTGACTTCATGGATGCTGAAGGGTCTTGTGATTCGCCAGGGGTGTCAGAACCACATTTTGAGGACCACCACCTTAGCTATTGCTACATCCTTATAAAATTTTATAATTTTCTCAAGCCAGGCCAGACGTGGTAACTCACGCCTATAATCCCAGCATTTTGGGAGGCCGATGAGGGGTGATCACTTGAAGCCAGTAGTTCCAGATAAGCCTGGGCAACACAGTGAGATTCCTTCTCTATAAAAAAATTTTAAAAATTAGCCAGGCACGGTGGCACACAACTGTAGTCCTGGCTGAGGCAGGAGGATCGCCTGACCCCAGGAATACCAGGCTGCAATGAACCACAATGACGAGACTGCACCCTAGCCTGGGCAACAGAGCGAGACCCTGTCTCTAAAAAAAAAAAAAAAGAAAAAAAGAAAGACAGAAAGAAAAAACAGGATAGGAACTCTTGATTCCACTTGTCCTCTCCCAAGTTTTCTACCTTCTCTAATTCAGCAATTTCCCATCCCACACATATGTAACTGTACTACTACTTGCTGACTTTGGTTTTGTCCCTTTGCCCCATTTAAATGAGGTGAATACTTGCAAACAAATCTCGAGTAAAGACAAAGATAGAGCAAGAAAACCTTTTCTACACACAGAATGCCGCAACAAAGAACAGGATTCTGGTAATTTGGGATCCCCCAAGAAAGAGACCTGGCTTTGGCACGGACACAGGGGTTCAACGGGGACAGGGAGACTTGTCGCATATAGGCTCTATCTCATTTTGAATTCAATAGCATATGAATATGCCATCTATCCAAAAAATAAATTTAAATCCCAAATGTAATCCCAGTACTATCAGTCTTTTGATGCTAAATTTCTAAAATGCTGTCAGAGTTCAGCAAAGACCACCAAAATAATGCATCTAAAGAAAAACAAATTAATGACAAATAGGTTGCACACGCATGGTGATGCTCTACAGCTTATCTTGTCGTAACTTTTCTCACCTAACTTTGTCCTCTCCTGTGAAGGAACCACACAGTACCTGTCCAAAGCATAACACAGGGCTGCCCCCAACAGAAGGGCGGCGGTCACTAGCTCTGAAGATCGCTTCCTCAGCTCCGGACATGTCGCTTCCACTTGACCTCTGTATAAATAAAAGGTTAAAAAAAGATCTCAAAGAATGCTAAAGGTAAAAGACAAAAGCCTCTACTAAAAAATCAGGTAAATCACCCTTATGTAATATCCTATGAGTTACTCAATTCGTGCCATTCTCAACGCTGCTCCCGTCAAGCACGAAGTTCCTCAGTGGTGAGCCGTGGTCTACCAAGCTGCCGAAAACCCTTTAGGGTCTGCTTCTACCTTTCTGTTAACATTTTTGCTATTGTGGTGGTGCTATTAAAGGTGAGTTTTACAATAAGAACATATTGGGTTTATAATTGAAAAATCAAGATTACAAAAATGCTCTTTATGTGAAAGCAAACAATCTACTTACTACAGGTTGAGCGCCCCCAATCCAAAAATCTAAAGTCCAGAACACTCCAGCATCGGGAATGTTCTGAGCGTGGGCATGATGCCACAGGTGGAAGATTCCATACCCGATAGCGTGTGGCGGCAGCAGCAGAAGCGCAGGTGCACGGCCCAGTCTGCTCAGCCTCCCGAGGGAAAGCGCGGTCGCCTTCAGGCTGTGTGCAAGGAGGATGTGAACACAAATGAGTTTAGATTTAGGTCTCATCCCCAAGACATCTCATTATGTGTGTGCAAACATGCCAAAATCTGAAAAATCTGAAGTCCAAAATACTTCTAGTCCCAAGCATTTCAGATAAAGGCCACTCAACCTGCACTAGTTAAAGGGGTAATGGTGGGAAGTGATGGGAATGTTAATTAGCCTAACTGTGGTAATCATTTCACAATGTATATGTACATCAAATTATCACAGTGTATACCTTAAATATGCACAATTTCTATTTGTCAATCATACCTCAGTATAGCTGAGGGAGAAAAAGAAAAATCAAGTGAGTCTGTTTTAAAGCTTAAAAAACCCAACTTATTACCATCTACTATATAGACAACATGGCCCTGCTCACTCTGTGGGCAAAAGAAATAGAAACCCCAATAACTGAGCTGCTCTTGAGGCGCTAACATGCTAGCAGAGTGAGAAGACTGACGGGGCTGGGAGAGCCTGAACGCTCAGGAAGGTCAGGTGCAGCATCAAACCAATCCGGCTCCTGAGCCAGCAGCATCAGCCTCACCCGGAACTGGTCAGAAGTGCAAATTCTCAGGCCCCAGCCTCGACCCCTGAGCCAGACCCTCTGGTGTGGGGCCCAGTGATCTGTGCTGTCAGAAGCCCCCGGGGTATCTGAGAGCCACTGCATCAGCATGAGACCACGCAAACTCATAATCCATTAGAAAATATAATTACCCTCAGAAAATCATCCACAGATGCCTGCCCACTACGCGAATACCCTACACCTGTAAACGAACAGCCTCACAGTTGTGCCTCAGCAAACTTACATGTTACAAATCTTTGGATTATTTGCTAACAGAAGTACAAATTCATCACTGTCAAGTGGTACGGTACCCCATGGCGTCACAGGAGTCCCCCCGATCCCCGGTTTCATTTCCTTGCTTTCCACAGCTTCAATTACCCCCGGTCAACAATGGTTTGAAAATCTTAAATGGAAAATTCCAGAAATAAACAATTCATTAAGTTTTAAATTGTGTGCCATTCTGAATAGCATGATGAAATCTCATAATGTCCCACTTCACCCTGCCTGCGACATGCACCCCTTTGTCCAGCGTCTCCATGCTGTAGATGCCACTGCCCATTAGTCACTTAGTAGCCCTCTCGGTTACGGGATTGAAAAAACACAGTGTATATAGGCGGAGGCATCCCCTGAGCGGCTCAGAACATATCCCCCCCAGGATCCTGCGGGTAACATAACGTCAAGTTCTAGATGTCAAACTCTGGCTCTGTCACCTGCTAGACACTTGACCAAGGGGAATTCACATAATCTCTCTAAATGACATTTCTGCATCTAGAAAACGGAGGTAACAATAGTACCTGCACTTCCTAGGGCTGCTGTAAGATGCAATGTGATACTTCATGAAAGAGCGTTAGAACAGTGCCTGGTGCACACTGAGTACTAACTAAACGTTAGTTATTGCTTATGTCATGTTAATTTTCTTACATCGATTATGACGAAAATGCAGAAAATCATTTAAATTATCATAAAACATTACAGTTAAGCTAAGAATGATAAATTCATTTATAATCTAGTACTAAAAAGTAGGATAGTGGCCTAAACTAGGTTAGTCAATTATTATCTAAAATTGTTAAATCAACAAATTACTGAAATAAAGATAGTATTTAGAATGTAAACATAAATGCTAGGAAAGATAATTAGGAGAACGAAGTGGACCTCTCTCTGCGGTGCCGGACTGTGGTGAGGAACAGTGCAGCAGGGATCTCTTCTTTTTCAAAATAAAACTTCCAGTATCACAGTATTTCCTTGTTTAAATATTTGCATGTATTATTTTAATAAAAATAAGAATTTAAAGTTAAATATGTATTCTATGAAGCAGAGGTCAGCAAACTTTCTGTCAAGGGCGACATAGTAAATATTTTAGTTTTGGGGCTTTAAGGTTTCTGTTGCAACTACTCAACTCTGGCATTTTAGCGTGCGAGCGGCCAGACAAGGCCTGAGTGAACAGCACGGTTGTGTCCCAAACTTTATTTACAAAACAGGTGGCAGATTAGGCCCACAGGCCATCGTGTGCCAGCCCCACCATAAAGCACACTGCAAACGCTAGTCAGATGTGGTCCAACATTCAACTCCACCAGGTAAGTTACTTAGATTGAGCAATTTCTTTTTTTTTTTTTTCCCCAAGCCAAACTGTATCCAGCTTTATTAAAGATACTTTTCATAAACAATCATGGTATTTCAGGCAGGACATGGGCAGACAATCATTAACAATATACAACAACTTTCAAACTCCCTTCTTCAATGGTCTACCAAAATCAGAAAGTCACTATAAAACCCAATGAAGTCTTCATCTGATGCTCTGAACAGGGAAAGTTTAGAGTGAGGGTTGACATTTCACATTTATCATGTTGTTTAACAACTTTTCACAAGCCGACCCTGACTTTCAGGAAATGAAATGAAAATGGCAGAATTTATCTAAAGATCCACAATCTACAAATGGAGCTGCTGTTCTTTTGAGGGATGCCATCTCAGTGGTGCCACTGGAAAGTCCAGAGTACCCGACATACTGGTAAGCAATTATTGGAGGTCAGGCCCCAAGAGGTGTCTGGGTTTAAGGGAGTTAAGACTATGCTGAAGGCAGAGAGGGAGAATAGGACATAAAAACAAATTAGTGTTTCCATACCACAAGGCATTTGTACCAAGGTGGCTATGTGTCAACATCAGGGAATCCCTCCTCCGGAGAGAGAAGAGGAAGTCTCTCAAAACTAGAAGGGAAAGGTGTTTTTCCCATGTCAATGTAGCTCTGGAGACATTCTATATTATTGACATATGCACCTTCCCCCAAAAAACAACAATGAAAGGTTCTGTGTGCTAACAACATAGCTTAAAAAAAAAAAGGTAAAACAAAATTCTGCATTTTTATAAAACTTAATAAAAAATAGTATTTCAAACTGTACAGTCACCAGAAGTACACAGTTATCAAAAATGCACACACTTCACTTGGTATCTCCAGCACCTTCAGCTTTCTGTGGCTGGTCTGTTTTGGCATCTCTGTTTTCTGCAGGGTTATTCCCCTCCGTGCCAGCATCAGCTTTTCCCTTTTTCCCTTTGGGTACCTTCTCTCCCTTCTTTGCAGGGGCCTTTTTAGGCTTGGGCTCTGGCTTTGGAGGAGCAGGTTTACCAGAAAACCTCGCGGATCTTCTCTGTGGTTCGTCCTTTGCCTTGGCTTT